>CM032452.1:75129861-75319861 GCA_019049505.1 Pachyrhynchus sulphureomaculatus | reverse complement strand
ATAGTCGGATGGTATCAGGTGTGGCGAATATGGTGGATGAGGAAGAAGTTCATACTTCAGTTTTATCAATTGTACAGTTACCAATGCGCTGGCAAGCTGTCATGATGGAAAAGCACTTTTTTCTTTACAAGATGGGGTTACTTCTTTTTTTTACTACTGCATGCTGCTAAATGATCGAACATAGGAGGATTCTGTGCTTGCCTTCCCTTTTCGAGGTAATCTGTTAAAAGAATGCATCTGCGAGAACAATCACCATAACCTCACGTGCTTGCAGGACAGCTTCCACTTTATTTGCGGCAGATTCTTGGCTAATCACACACTGTTTCGACTGTCCCTTACTTTCTGGTTGGTGGAGGTGAATGCAACTTTCATCTACAGGTAATAGATCGTCCTAAAAATCATCGAGATTTCTTTGATATACCGACCTTGCCGCGAATTTTCTCATGAAAAATATTGTGAGCTCGGTCATTAGAGATGCCCAAAGTTTTACCGATTACACGCACCTTTAATCTTTTAATTTCTAACACCATATCATGACTTTTTGTGATGTTTTCTGGTATAGTGACGTCAGATAACCTTCCGGAAAGTTCTTCATCCTCTGTGCTCATATGTCTCGTTCGAAATTCTCCAAAGAATTTGTAAATCAGCTTAATACAAGATGCCAATGGAGATTTTGGTAGTCTGACAACACAATACAATTGCCAAGCAGTCAACCAATTTTCAGTGTACGTTGTTAAGTTCGAATATAAATATGCGAAGATCACAGATAGTGATTTCCAGTTTATCGAAACATTTCATTTTCTGAGCTGATGTGATTGCAATTCAGAAACCTGATGGTTCCGGTTGAACTGGAAATAGACATTTTCGAATAAAAAAATGAAGATAAAAACATGTAAGTCGTTTCGTTTTAAAATGTACCGTTTAGACGCCGTTTAAATGCTACAAACTCACCTGACGGAACCGGTACATTACATACTAAAAAAATAATTATGAGCGACAAAACTAAACAATCCACAAATCGAACATTTTCCCTTTAAATCTCCGGATTTACAACAGCTTCCATTTAAACAACCGGTTGTCGTCTATTTATTTTCCGCCTCGGGCGCCGCGACGCTCCGCACCGATGCGATAACGGGCGCCGTTTCCACGACAACGGCACGCGAAAGCTTCTCGCTGTTTGCAGTGAGATTTGTCGGCAATTACGTGACAATTTTTTGTTGTTAGTTAAAGTTTATAAGCAGAGAAAGGGAAAGAAAGTTTACTGCTTGAGAGTCTCAGTACAGGGGGATAAGTTACAAGGCGTCTCGAAAGAATGGTACTTTATCACCGATCGATATTCGATTTTACACAATTCACCATTTTTGTCGGTCATATCGTCCCTACCATGTCCAACTACCGAATGTGAAAATTGGTACTTTTCAAGAGAACAATATAACCCTTTGATAGTGAATCCAAAATCAGCGCCTTGGTAAATGGGCATGTTTTTTTATTTTTTGTATGCGGTTTTTAATCCATGTTATGGTGATATTAAGATTTAGCTGTTTACTTCTATTTACTTGCCAAAAAATCATATTCGTTACTATGCATTTTAGTGCTAATCAGAGATTTCTCTTGATTCTCCAATTCAAAATTGCGAATGTGGCATTTTCGGTAGTTTGTTTTGTAATAATTTTTACATTTACATATTCGTCATTGAATAGAAGGAAGATTTAAAGCAGGGGTGCTCAAACGGTCGATCGCGATCGACAAGTCGATCGCGAGTGCTTTTTGAGTCGATCTCGAGAAAAAAATTCCGATATAGAACTATTCACAAATTTTGTTTTAGGTAACTAAAACAAAATGTAATGAATAAACTACTAAAATTTATTCGATCCACAATTAGGCCAGAATAACCCCCTCATCACTTTCTTTTATCGTAATAACCCCCTGCTAGCGGCAAAAGGCGGCTTTATCAAAGGAACACGCGGTACTTGTCAAAGAAAAGCCGCGTTTTTGATTCCTGCCGATTTTTCTAGAAACTTCGGGCGGCGTGTTTGGCGGGAACATTCGAGACTTCGTTCGCGCCGATATAAATGTTGCGCCTGCAGGAATAGGAGTCAGTCTGAGTTGTAACTTGAAGGCGATACATCGATACAAAGTTTATTAATAAATAGTCCAAAATGAGTGCGGCGAAGAAAAGTAAAACTTATCATTTTAATAACGATTGGGAGGAAGAATTTTTCTTTTGTATGGTAAAGGATAAGTGCATTTGTCTCATTTGCCGTGCGTCAGTTGCAATACCTAAGCGTGGGAACTTAGAGAGGCATCATAAAACGGTTCATAAAAACTATGAAAAGGATTTTCCGTCACAGAGTGAATTAAGAAAACGAAAAGTACGTGATTTGATAACTTGTTTGAAAAAAGAACAAACCATGTTCACAAGACCAGTCAAACAATCAAAAGCTGCAACGATCGCGTCATTTAAAATATCTCATATATTGGCGAAACACAAGAAACCATTTGATGATGGATTGGTTGTGAAGGAAGCATTTATTGAAGCGGGTGAGACTTTATTTGGAGATTTTAAAAATAAAACAGAGATTATGTCTGCTATTAGAGAACTTCAGTTATCTCGTCCGACTATCACAAGGCGTGTTGAAGTCATGAGTCAGGACATGGCAGATAAACTAAAACATGATATCATGGAATGTACATACTTTTCTTTACAGTTCGACGAATCCACCGATATGACACTGCCCAGCTGTGTATTTTTATTCGAATGGTATTCACTGACATGTCGGCTAAGGAAGAGTTTTTGACAATGATTCCTCTGAAAGGAAAGACCCGTGGCGAAGATATATATGACGTTTTCTTCAATTTTGTAACAAACTACAAGCTACCAATATATAAACTAGTGTGCATTACAACCGATGGAGCACCAGCAATGACTGGAAACAAAAACGGTTTTGTGGCATTGTGTCGAGCTAATGATGATTTCCCTTCATTTTTCTCCTTCCGTTGCATTATACATCAACAAGTTTTGTGTTCAAAAGTTCTAAAAACATGGAGGAGATTATGGGCATTGCAATAAAAATTGTGAATTCTATCCGTGCACGTAGCTTGCAACGACGGCTCTTTAAATTGCAGTTGGAAGATAGTGAGTCAGCTGAACACACTGATTTAGTTCTTCACACGGACGTCAGGTGGTTGAGTCGCAGTAAAAATCCTAGAAAGGTTTCAAGAATTATTGCCCGAAATAACAGCTTTTCTGGACGAAAGAGGTGATGACACTCAGATGCTGAAAAACGGAAAATGGCTGACTGATTTGGCATTTTTGACAGACATCACAATGCATTTAAACACAATTAATTTGGAGCTTCAAGGTAAAGGAAAAACTATTATTGAGATGATTAGCGTAATAAACGCATTCAAAAGTAAATTGCAACTTATGATAGATCAACTGAAAAGAAAGGATCTGAAAAATTTTCCGTCTTTGAAAGCAAGGATTCCGCAGTTGAATTATGATATTTATGAGGCAAAATTATCAAATATTTTGGGCCAATTCGAAATACGTTTTTATGATTTCAGTAAATTGGCAAATATCGCATCATTTATGAGTCATCCTTTTTCGTGTAAAAACATTGAGGAATTAGCTACTGAAATAGCAAGTCAGTTTAACATGGACTCATGTTCTGTTGAAAATGAGTTAGTGCAGATTATATCAGATATACATCTCAAAGCCACAGCACCTGATACAAAATTCTGGTGTTTTATATCTGAAGATAAATATCCGAATCTAAGGCAAATCGCCCTTCAACTGACGGCAATGGTTGGTTCAACTTACTTGTGCGAGTCTGCATTTTCTGAAATGAAGATAATTAAGTCAAAATATCGCAATCGATTAACTGACGAACATATGTCATCATGCTTGCGATTAGCACTCGGTAATTACGTACCATCTTATGAAAAGTATGCTGAGGACATACAGTGCCACGCTTCAACATCCAAAGTCACTCTTTAGTTAAGTTTAGACACTAGAACTCGTTTGTTTTGTAAGAACCAATAAACTCGCAATTTTGAATAATTATGAGTTTTTTCATTGACATTTTAGAGCAGACCTACACTTACCTTGACTAAAAAAATGCATATTGTGCAGAAAACTAATATCTCGATACACCCTACCTAGACGACAATCCTGCATCACACTTACTTGCAGCCCCTCAGAGTCGATCGATCGTAGTCTAACAATATTGAGGTAGATCGCCAGCAGTTCAAGTTTGAGCACCCCTGTCTTATATGGTAAGACCTGCTTCTTTCTGTATTCCATCCTCATAGAAATCTGACGCCTGGTCTACTCACTACTGTAGAAAGACCGTTTTGATTCCGCTATAACGTGAGCAACCCAGCTTACTCACCAGTGACAATTTGGCTTAAAAACTGATTACCTTCGCCATTGTACCTCTCAAGGAAAGTCAAAGCACTAGCTAAACGATTGGTTTTGTGCACCTCGGTCAATGTTTTTATTAGCCAGCGTGAGCACAACTTCCGTTCTGCCATAATTTCATAGAGAACACTTCTTGAAATTTGAGGAAACATGTTTTCATCAATTTTCCGCACTAGGTCATCATTATTGACGGAAGGTCGCCCACTTCGTCCCTCATCGTATCCGTTTGCAAGACTATCTTTAAATGCTCGAACCCATTTCGATGAATTTCGGCTGCTTTCCCACTTCTTGCATTTAAGAAAGGAATTACAGCGCGTATTTCACAATCCGCGGGATTTTCAATGGTCAGAGGCATTTTAAACGGACACAAACGAACGTTAACTCGAGGAATGCTTCCTTAATGGCATCTGTGGAGGGCCAATAGATTCAAGTACTCATTGCGCGAGCTCGGAAAGGCGACCGCAACGCAATTTATTTCATTTGGCTGCCTAATAAATAAAGTTATCCAAAGAAATGCAGGAATTTTAACTTATCTGATAAACTTCTAATTTAAATGTGGAGTTTTTCCCTTAATGCTAAAAATAATAACTTATTTCTATAAACAACCTGTTACACTGTACTATATGTTTTGGGTATAGACGGCAATCATTCTTCACAAAATTCAATAGCATCTCGTCTTGTCAGCTTGATTTCCAATCAAATTGTTCTACCATGACAGCTGTCTAGTATTTTTATGGAAATGTATACTGAGTCTCCTGGTGGAGTCTTCTGTGACCTCAAAAGGCATTTGACTGTATAAACCATGATACGGTGCTCTCTAAATTAGCGATTTATGCTGAAATAGACCTTTCGTTAAGCAGAGTGACTAGTTTTATGAGAAATAGGTAACTAGCAGTTTAAAATACCTATTCTAATTAGACAGGTATTTTGGTCATTTACAATACAAGATCTGTCGTAAATGAAAATGAGATTTACTGAAAAGTATCCTTTCAAATCAGTCTGCCTGCTAGACTACCCATTCAAGCTACATACACGGTTGCCCAAAGTTCTATTTTTAGTCAATTACGAGTTTATTTAGGAAGGTGATGCAAAAATTATTATAGACTAGCCGTGCCCGCGGATTCGCTCGCGTGGAATTGATTCACTATTATCGTCACTGCCTATTCCTTATGTTACCTAACGCTATAAAATATATCCTATAACCTGGTCAGAGAACATATGTATTTTATAAAAAAACACGTAAATCAGATAAGTGGTTCTTGAGTGGTAAGCGCACTAACGAACAGACAGACAGAGGGACGTTGCGTTTTATATATATTACAGATTTTTTTGATAAATATTAGGTTAAGAATTTAAAAAAAAAAACACGTAAATCAGATAAGTGGTTCTCGAATGATAAGCACACTAACGGACAGACAGACAGACAGAGAGACGCTGGCCAGAGAACATATTAAAGAATTCAAAAAAAAATACGTAAATCAGATAAGTGGTTCTAGAGTGATAAGCGCACTAACGGACAGACAGAGAGACGTTGCATTTTATGTATAGATTATAGATTATTATTATATAACCTGGAAAGAGAACATATGTATGAATAAAAAAAAACACGTAAATCGGATAAGTGGTTTTTGAGTGATAAGCGCACTAATGAACAGACAGACAGAGAGACGTTACATTTTATATATAGTATAGATATTCTTTGCTACATGAGAACGCGCTAGTGGCAAACCGAGTTGACTCATTATTATCGTCACTGCTTATTCCTTATGTTACCCTACGTAATAAAATATATCCTATAACCTAGCCAGGGAACATATGTATGTTTTAAAAAAAAGCACGTAAATCGGATAAGTGGTTCTCGAGTGATAAGCACATTAACGGACAGACAGACAGACAGACAGACAGAGAGACGTTGCATTTTATGTATATTATAGATTATAGATATATGATTATTACGGTAAATATCGATATTTTTAATTTTTTTTTTTTAAATTATAAAGGATGTACCAAAAATATTATGCAAAACCAGCAATCTTTTTTCATTTTTAGTGTTCCATACGAAACACTTATAAGATCACTTCGGTGTCTGTCCGTCTGTCTGCCCGTCTATCCGTCTGTCACACCCGATTTTCTCTGAAACTATTTGACACAAAAAGTTGAAATTGACAGTAATATAGGAATTGATGGCCCCATCAGAGCCGTGTAGTTTCAAAAGTTAAATTTTGACTTAAGGGGTGAGTTTTTGGAGGTGAAATGGGCAGTAGAAAAAAAATTATGCCGGGTTATTGGGAGGGGTGTCAAATGAAAGCCTGTAAAAACACGAGTTCAAAAATATATATATATATATATATATATATATATATATATATATATATATATATATATATATATACAGTAATACCCCGCTTTACGCGAGGGATACGTTCCGAAAAAAATCGCGTTAACTGAAATTCGCGTATATCGAGGTTTATGATTAAACATAGTCAAAATTTAATACAAAAAAATACAAATCATTTTAATCAATCACTTTAATTCTAAGAACACTTTATGCAATACATACTCTTATTTTTTACGGAAAAATACATCTATTGTCTTTTGGGTAACGTTTTGTTTACGTTCTTGTAAAATACGATCATAACACCCAACACTGTTTTTAATTGTTTGACACACGGTCAAGACACGGTCATCATTATTGTCTATACTCTGCAATATGTCCAAACCTGAATAAATTTTTGAAAGTGCATTTTGTATTTCCCCTGAAGATAAAACTTTCTCTTCTACTTGTTCTTCCTCATCGTAGATAGGATTATTCTGTAACTCGATCAGATCTTCATTGCTAATAGGATCGTCGTGCGTTGCTACAAGTTCTACGAGATCTTCTACCGTGACAGTTCAGACCCCTCAATCATTGCAGCAATGTCTTCAAGCACTTGTCTCTGCATCTGGACAATTCTTCTAGGTGCTTCCACTACATCTGGCCAAAGATTACGCCACACCCCATTCATACAACTCATTTTAACTTCCTTCCAAGCCTCTTCTATGTTGTGAATAGACTTCATAATGTTGTATGACTTCCACCACTCTCGCATAGACTGTCTTCCTTCCCCGTCAGTTTCATGAATTAGTTGGCTAAAAGTGCGGCGATGGTAATAAGCTTTGAAGTTTGCTATTGCTCCCTGGTCCATAGGTTGTAATATTGACGTAGTGTTTGGTGGAAGGAACTTTACGTACACTTTTAAGTCTCTGGGCGTATCAAGTGAGGTTGGATGTCCTGGGGCATTGTCTAAGAGTAATATAACTTTAGGTTCAAGCCCATTTCTGTCACAGTATGATTTGACTGATGGGCAAAAACTATTAGAATACCATTCTTGAAAAATTTCCCGTGTAACCCACGCCTTTCTGTTTGATCGCCACACAACTGGTAGACTTGTCTTGTCTGTGCCTCGCATTGCACGGGGTGTGTTTCTGAATGGTACACTAGTAAAGGTTTCAGTTTGAAATCACCAGTGGCATTACCACCCAGCAGAAGTGTTAGTCGATCTTTCGCAGCTTTGAAACCACTGGCTTGACGTTCTTCCTTAGAAATGAATGTTCGAGATGGCATTTTTTTCCAGTAAAGTGCGGTCTCATCAACATTGAAGATGAGACAAGCAGGAATTTTCTCTCGTCTAACGAAGTCTTGAAACTTGTCTGGAAACTCAGCTGCAGCTTGAATGTCCGCGCTGGCCGCCTCGCCTGTTATGTGGATATTGTGAAGATTAGAACGCTGCTTGAACCGATGGAACCAGCCTCTGCTGGCAGCAAAAGTCGGAGTGGCACTCCCTTCTCCTTCTTTTGTTTTCAGCATCTCATACAAAGATTTTGCTTTTGTGCATATGAGATCTTGACTTAGTGGTGTGTTCTTCTTATTCAAATCTTCGATCCAGACTGACAGTAATTTCTCCATTCTTTCTAAGATAGATGATCTCGAACGAGAAAGTTTTGTTGCACTTATAGGTGTTGAACCTTCGCTGGAGATTTTAATTTTTTCCCGATTTTTATAAATCGTTCTCACAGTCGATTCTGAGAGTCCAAAATCTCTCCCAACAATTGTTGCTTTGCCTCCATTTTCCATTCTTCTTAACACTTTCATCTTCAATTCCAAAGTGACGCTTTTACGCTCTTTTTTCTTTACAGGCGGCATTTTTAACGTAGGGTTAAATTATGTATGTATGTATCTCCAATAAATATTAAAACAAAACTGCCAGCCGACCGAACTAACATTACGGAACAAATGAACACACGAAACGAACGAGGAAATCCCCATAGAACAAAGTCGAAGGACAGGGAATTCCCAATTCTTCAAAGAGAATATTCAGAGAAAGCGGGGATCCCCCCGCGACCATAGAGAAGTTAATGACTACATGAGCGCGAAATTTGAAATTCGCGTTATAGTGAAACCGCGCGTAACGGGGGTCGCGCTAAGCGGGGTATTACTGTATATATATATATATATAATGTAATATGTATATATATATATATATATATATATATATATATATATATATATATATATATATATATATATATATAATGTAATACTTGCGCACACTTTTCTTTGTATTATTTCTAAATAATTGCCAAGGACGCTGCCCCCCCTTATCTCGAAAAGTATTGATCAAAAAACTTTGAAAACGTTCTGGAATATTCTCCACCAGGTTTTTGAATTGAACGACGAAAAAAAAAAACACAAAAATATCAAGGTCCAAGGTCATAAGTTTTCAACAAAGATCAGAAACAAACTTGGTTGAAAACTCATTTAAGGTAACAAATTTTTTTATTATAAAAGCAATCACCATACGGACACTAATTGCGCAAGACCGACTTGCACTTGACCGGTTTAATTCGGGCATATTTTTGAATTTTATGAATTCTTTAGACGATTATATACTCATCCCATGTCACGTGCCCTATACCTCAATCAAATAGTTTCCGAGACACTGACATGTGAAAACAATAAATTGGGAATGTTCAAGCCAAGTGTAAACAATGATGTTTTTCAGATGTTAACGTGCCCCTCAACTAAATCATTATTTCTACACACACATACAAAAAGAGGCAATGGAACGCAGTTATTATACGTTCATTATTTTTATCAAATTGTTTTTAAAACGACCCATTGCACAAAGGACAAATAATAAAGTCAAACCTAAAAGATCATATGCCACTCTGCGGGGTGCCGCTTTAATAGGGCGCCTAAAGGCCCCCACGCACTGTCGCAAAGTTTGTCATTGTTGAGCAATGATAGAAGCTTTGTGGGCTAATAGCCAGCTTTGAATGGACACGTGATCTCCAAATTATACGTTTCCTTTAGTAGGGCAAAATATTTTTGTGTGAATAAGCATTACACTCGGTAACACTAAATCTGTTCTTCTTACAACGCCGTCTCCTCACGAAAGTTGGCGATCCATATAGCTAAACGAACTTTAGAAACTGCTGCTCGAAAAATATCACCCGAAGCACATCCAAACCACCTTCTCATGTCCTTCAGCGAAGAATTCTGTCGTCTTCCGATCGGTCGTTTGCCCTTTACTTTGCCTTCAATAATTAGACGTAGCAATTCGTACTCTGGACTCCTCATTATATTGTCCGAATTCTGATTTTTTCTTATTTTTATGGTTGTTCCTTCCTTTGTTCATTCTTTCTAGTACTTCTGTTTTGTTTTTTATTTTCTGTACCCATGAGAGGCGAAGAAGGCGTCTATACGGGTCCAGCACGCACATTCATACAATAGCACAGAGAATACATACAGTCTCACCATTCTCATTCGAAGTTCGAGACTTATCCGATGGAAAAATTTATTCATATTCATGTATGTTACTCCGGCCTGTTCAATTCGGGAATATATTTCCTTTCTTGGGTTCCACTTGTCATTTATATTGGTTCCCTAATATTTAAATGTGGAAACCTTTTCTACGGTGTTGTCCCTGATTTCGAGGGATTCTGGTGGCAGATTTTTTCTTTGTTATTACCGTCCACTTGGTTTTTCTTGTATTTATAGTTAATCCAAATTTTTCTCTGGCTGCTACGACTCGTTTGATCGGTTACTGTGTTACGTATTTTTAACTATTTCCTGTAGTCAGCTCCAGGCAGACGGTGTGATAAATTGGTTATAGTTATATAAAGAAAATGTAATTTTTCTTATGGCAAGTTTATCAATGTCGAGTTAAAGCCTAACTCCACGTTATCAATACTAAGAAAACCAAATCTAAAAAAACCTTTTTACAATATTACGAATTATAACTAGTACCCTACACAGAACTTATGGGAAGAGCCCCCGTAATATTATCGAAAACGAATAGAGCCCCCATGAAGTTAAACGGCCATCAGGACATATTCAGCGTAGCCCAACTCAACGACAAAAAAACAGCGACAAACAGGGAAGTTCGCATATTATTTTGACCCAACAAAAGCGTATGACACCGTACCAATTAAGAAGCTCTCGCAAACTCTGAAACTATCACCTATAAATAATAGAGCAATTACAGCAATAAAACAACCATACAAACAGCCATATTCAAGAATAAAACTAGGAAATACATTATCTGATGCATTCCTTATAACGAAGGGACTTGGGCAAAATTGCTGCTTGTCTCCCACCCTGTTTAAAATTTACTTGAAGGAAGCCTTAACGAGTTGAAGAAGACCATATAGTGGAATGGAAGTACAGTTGCATGATGAAACAACGCTTTATACTCTTCACTTTGCAGACGATGAGGTAATAATTGTACAGGACAAAGAAAACCTAGAACTTATGACAAGAGAGCTATTCGAAAACTATGATAGATGGGGCTAACAGAAACTATACAGAACTACTAGCTTTAAATAATGGTCAAGTCATTGGTGCGTGTGATCATTATATCTATCTAGGAACAAGAGTAGATAGGGAAGGCAGAACACAACAAGAAATAGAAGATAGAATCAGTAAAGGAAAAGCCGTTACACAACACCTCAACTCCCTTCTTTGGTAAAAAAAAAAAACTTCAAAAAAAATAGAGAACTACATCTACAATGCGATTTTTAAAAGCAAAGTACGCTCTACGACTTCGAAGCGTGGTAGTTACCAAGAGTTTGAAACAGAAATTATTTACTCTCGAAATGGACAGAATCAGAAATGAAAGAATAAAAGAAATCATAAAGGTAACAAGAACAATAAGAGACGATATCCCACAAAAACAATTAGTCTGGTACGGGCACATAGAAAGACTGACAGAACAGCGCATCCCAAAACTAGTTCTAAAATGGACACCTTTAAAAAGAAGAAAAAAGGGGAAGGCCGAAAATAACCTGGATTGGCGGAATCCAGAGCCATGTCCAAGAGAATGTTAAGACCAGAAGATTGTGAAGATAGAAGAGGTTGGCGACTGGCGAACCGGAAGACGTAGAACGCTATGAAACCGGATAAGATGATGACGAATTATATATAAAAGCGATGATTGAGTCAATCATCGCCCCTAATGAAGCTAACATGGTTAGCGAAATGCGCGTCGAGGGCAAAAATAAAGTATCTGATGTAGTGGTGACATATACTAAGTCATGTCATTGTGCCAAAGATTCAAAATTCCCAACATAGTTCTACAATGTTACAAATTCATTTTCGTATGGGAGTTACTCGCCGACTTGAACAACCCTTTCTGTGTACTTTATATTTAAAACCAAATTCTGTCATAATTTGATCATATATTAACTTAAAATAAATACAACAAATGATTTAAATTCTTACCAACAGCCAAAATCAAAAAATGAACAGTCAAATGTTAAGAATCACCCGAAAAAACGCACCCCCGAGAACAAATTGTTTCACAGATTTTATAAATGAAAACGACTAAAGTTCAGTTTTTACTAAAATATAAGAATACGAAAGACTACGATAAAAAAATAAACAGTTAAGTTAGATTTCAAATGGCGCACTTAGAAAACTTGCCACAACCGGTAGAAACGACTGCCGTTCCCGTCGCCATTATTTTTTTTTGCGTGAAAGTACCAGTAGCGCCACTAACCAGAATCATTTGGAATTATCAAGATCATTTCAGAAATATTTCAAATGCGGTTTTTTATCATACTATCCTAATCGCTGAAAATTTGTACTTGTTTTAGATTTTATATCATAGATGGCACAGTCTTCAATTTCATTAATTACCGTGACGTAACGATTTACTCGATCTCTTTCCCATCTTCAGAAATTCCATAACTAAATAAGGAGGGAAATAAAAAACAAACGTCTTCCTCAATATTAAAAACATCTGATTAAAATTTGTAAATAACCCAGTGATCGACTATATTTAAATAAGTTTTTTTATTGTTTTTTCGAATCTTGTAAAATAAATTTCTTGAAAATAAAATAGAAGAAGTGTAGTAGAATTATTGAGGTAATTTAGGGCGTCTTTGTATAGTATTTAGACGTGTCAAATCAATAAATTAGAGTGCTGTCCACTCCTAATGGTCCACTTATAAAAAGCTGGACGCTGGTCAATACTGTTATCACAAAAAATAACAGTTTATCCTGTTAAATCATGGAAAAAGGTGATAAAAGCGAAAATGCAAGAAAAAACGACTCTGGAGATGGAGAAAAACCACTAAAAAAGGCTCGGTATGTTTGGGAAGTAAAAGGAAAGCATCACTTGAAGGATTCTTCGAGTGGCCCCCCTTGTGGCCATGATAGTCCTTCTACTTCTCAAGAGAAAGGAAAAGATAATTCTGGTGCTAAAGATTTGGAAAAACAGGGTAAGGACAAATATTTTAGGGTCATAGTATGGTCACAATATTTCTAATAGTTTAGAAAAATATATAAGTAATAAAGTTGTTGGTCACAAATCTTTCTCTGTAGCTCATCTTATCTGTTGTTCTTTACTATTTAATCCACATAACAATAAACTACTCTATTAACTTTGCTAATGCATATCTAACAGTATATATCCAATCATAGTATCTCTTTCATTCATTGTTCCTCAAGTAATTCTTTTATTCTTGTTGCTACCCAGCACTTTTCGACTTACATCTTTTTCAGTTGAAGATTATACACAAATAAACTACTTACAAAAGTCACAAAATTTTTAATACTATATACAGGAAGCAAAAAAAATAAAAGGGTAACCAACTTAATATTCTGAAGAATTTGTGATAGAGAACATAATATTGGTTTACAAATGTTCCACAATTATTTTTGTTAAATATGTTTATTAGGGAATTATTTTGAAAAAGGTATATTTGTAAGAATTAATTGATTATTCATCTGGTCCTGACAGTGGCAGACTGGTATTTGACCACAGCTTTTTTGTGTTTGATGGTGAGAGTTGTTAATGAGCAATTGTGCGAGATATTTCATAAAAATCTTTAGAGTAAGTAGAGAAATGTTCTGCTGATTAACATGTCTGAAGGTCCTAGTTCAAAAATGGTATATTTTTAACTATAGTTATACTAGACAAAAATCATTGGGATACCCAACTCTTTGTATATTAAGCATGTTCTTTACATCGAAAGTTTTCTATAAACAGGTTATACTAGTCACTAAAATAAATTAGTTAGATATATTCTACAGAAAAGTTAAACAGCAAAGAAAATACAGGCTCTTAGTTTCTGACCTGTGAAATTCCAGTACCTACTTTTTACTTTATTCACTCTGAAAATTCTTGGTACTGTTAAGACCTATACATTTCAAGGTTTTGTTTACAATTTTTTTTTTCATAAAATTGCTTTTGATACAACAGATATTGTGTCACCTAAATGCTTACTGTGTACAAAGAAAAGTTATACTTACATACACACACACAACAGATTGCCAGGTTAAAACAGTGAGAAATTGCATATATCTGATATTAATATTGCAAATAGAACTGCATTGACTTCCAAGGGTTTCTCTCACGAAATATTCCTGGAAAAGGTACCATAACACAAGAACGTGTAAATTTGTTTTTAAGAATATATATGAACGAAGGTGAAAGTTTGAATTTTTCATAAGTTATGCTCTAAGAGATAGATAGATATGGCATATACTTTTGGGACAAATGTTACCAAACCTGATCTTTCTTATATCACACATATTTGGAACAACTGAATTGTGCATTATGAAGAATTTCAAGTGGCTGCAGTTAACATATCGAAGGCATGTGTTTGGTATGACAAATTATTGACTAACCTACACTCTTATGGCCTCTCAGGTTTTGTTTATGGCTCTTGAATTTCCTCAGACTGACTTTTTTACAAGTGGCAGTTGACAAATTTGTTTCTGATGCCTTCACCATCAATGCCAGTGTGCCCCAAGGCTCCACACTGTCTTACTCTTTTTTTTCCTTTATATTAACGATTTGCTGAAAAGGATCAGGAATCCACTTTACAGCATTGAGGTTGGCAGCACCTTTATTTCTTTATTAACCTTAAGTGCTACCCATGCTAATATC
This sequence comes from Pachyrhynchus sulphureomaculatus, assembly GCA_019049505.1. Lineage (NCBI taxonomy): Eukaryota > Metazoa > Arthropoda > Insecta > Coleoptera > Curculionidae > Pachyrhynchus > Pachyrhynchus sulphureomaculatus. The sequence continues at coordinate 75,305,002 of CM032452.1, read as the reverse complement.
CAAAGATAGCAGGAAGTTGTTCAACTTAACAGAGACCTGGAAAAAAATTGTATTCTGGGATGACAGTAACAAAGTAGAATTACTAACCCTATCATTCAATTTGCTGGGTGTTAGTTTGGGAGTTACATGGTGTGAAGAGTCCAGAGACTTTCCGAGAGACTTTCCGAGAGATGGCCGAACAACTAAAAAAAAAACATGAGTTTCTAACTCTCTGAAGATTTGTGTAAAATTTTCTACAGAACAGTCAACAGTTTTGGGACCTCACCTCATATACATAGTATGTCTTGACATGATCATATTGCATGTATATCACAGAGGGTGTGTTAGATTCTATTCAGAACAGAACTGTTGGCTTGATTGGTACTTTCATAGGAAGTGTTCGATGCCTATGGTACACTCGATTCCTCCCAAACCGGTACATGCCAGGAATCCCTGTTGCACTCATACATCACATCTGTATGAAGTGTAACTTGCATATTCTTTTTAGAGATATCCCGATTTATTTTTTTAAATTTTTAAAATAACCTTAATTTAATATTAGTACATAATACATGCCAAATAAGATTAGTGTGCCAAAAACTCTGTATGGTATAAAGTGTATAGTTTTTCAAATGGATTTGTAAGGCGGCCATAGCGTAGTGGGTAAGGTGTCTGCCTTTTACGCCGGAGACCCAAGTTCGAATCTCAGCTCCGAAAAAAAAAAAAAAAAGTTTTACAACACGACGGCCGCCTCTCTCGGGAAGGAAATTGCAAACCACCCGGAACTGGCGTTAAACTGTAGGTCCCCTTTGTCTGTGAAACACGTAAAAGAGGCACCCACCAGAGGCGAGAGGGTCGCCTACGTCCGCCTACATCGGACATGGCGCTTCAAGAAAAATTACAGTCTGTCAAGTAGGAACGTGACCGCTCGTATGCTTAAAAAAAAACAAGTTTCGAGAAAATTTTTTGCCATCAATGTATTCTTTGGTATGATAACAATGGCGCAATTACCTTAGTAAGTTGTCCAATCGCCTCCTGCATCAATAATCGCCTGGTATTTTCGAGGCATGCTGTCGATGAGTTTCGGCATACTCGGGCAATGATCTTCAAATTTTTCGAATCTCGCCACTCCTTGACGCAGCATCATTTTCGGGTGAAAACAAAGACACAATTCGTTTTTCGACTTTCGGGGTGACTTTGCCTACCTTGCCATGTTTTGGCAAGTCGTCGACATTTTTCCTCTTGTTGAAACCATTTACCCACTTCTTCACAAACGACACCGACTTTTTAATACATTTAGTGGCCATGGAATGTGTCATTTTAGGCCCCTTTGGATGGGAAGAAAGAAACACTGCCTCGAACCGACGCGCAGACAAGGGACTCATTTTGGATTTTACGTGATTTCGACGAAAGTTCCGAATCGACTGATACTTTTACTAAAATGCGTCGAAAACAAAGGTTCCCTCTACCAAATTTTTGTTGAATCGTTGAATCGCATCTACCAAAAATGAATTATCGCGGACACGTTCTTACTTGACAACTGTATATTTATAAAGTGATTAATTTTAGTGAGCTTAGAAAAAAATTCCAATTTAAAAAACACCCAGTGTAAATAATTATATATTGCGAAGTTTAAATTCTGTCTTGAAGATAGAAAAAAGGACATGAACATACACGTTTGGCCCTGGGGTGTACCAACAAATTAACTTATCTTAAGTATAGTGGAGATTTCATGATTTAGTAATGTTAAAACTAAATTTGTTGGTTCTGCTTAGACTCTTAGAACCGAAAAATGTTTTTTCACTAAGAGTTTTTAAGTAAATTAAGTTCAAAAATAAAAAAAAAATGTTTTTATTATTAGCCTACATAATAGTTATACCGAGAAGGCATGCAAACATTTTACTGACCTTCATAGAATATTTAGTAAGGTCAGTACAAATGGTTTTTGATAATAAAAGAAACAATTGTTAGGAGCACGCTATCTGCTACTTTTGTATTTTTTTGGTGAAATAAAAGAGGTCACAGTACAGCATTATTTCTTGATAAATCTAAAAGCTTTGTGCTGCGAAACATTGTTGCAATATTCATTTAATCTGTTAGAAAATTATGTTGTATGAGTACTCGTTTTTTAGTGTTCCGTTCTGAAACTTTTTTTTATGGGTCTAGCACACGTGCTACAGGGAAGTCCCTAAAGCGCTACAGGAGCGACACGTGTGCGAAAAAAGCGATTTACGTTGTTCTTGAATCGCTGTAAATTGTACTCGGTGGGAAACACAGTCCTGGGCAAATTATTCCAAAGGGATGATGTTCTCCATATAAAAGACTGCTTGAAAAGCGTTGTACGAGGAGTAACAAGCTGAACCTTATACGGATGTGAAGTATTAGCGCGACGTGTATTTCTAACATGCACCGCTCTGGGAGGAATTAAGCGGGCTACATCATGCCAACTTATAAGATCACTTCGGTGTCTGTCTGTCCATCTGTCACAACCGATTTTCTCCGAACCTATTTAACGTAGAAAGTTGAAATTTGGCACAAATATAGGAATTGATGACCTCATCAGAGCCGTGTAGTTTTGAACGTTAAATTTCGACTTAAAAGGTTAGTTTTGGAGGGTAAAATCGGAAGTGAAAAAAATTTTTTTTTTTTACCAGGTCATCGAGTGGGGTGTCAAATAATACATATAATGTAATACTTGCGTTTACGTTTCTTTGTATTATTTTTAAAAAATTGCGAAAAATCGTTGCCCCCCCCCCCTTATATCGAAAAGTATTGATCAAAAAATTTTAAAAAACTTCTGGAATATTCCCTACAGAGTGTAGATTGAACGAAAATTATCACGAGTGCATTACCTTTGTAAAGTTATTAATTACTTTATACTCCCTGTTACAGCTGTTCGTCTGATTGGAGACCCGGAACTGGCCGGAGGCCTTGATTCGCTGCAACATCGAAGAACGGTTGGCGACTTGAGTCTGTTCTACAAGTATTTTCATGGAAAGTGTTCGAAGGATGTAGCCCGCTTAATTCCTCCCAGAGTGGTGCATGTTAGAAATACACGTCGCGCTAATACTGCACATCCGTATGAGGTTCCGCTTCTTACTCCGCGTACAATGCTTTTTAAGCAGTCTTTTATATGGAGAACATCATCCCTTTGGAATAATTTGCCCAGGTCTGTGTTTCTTACCGAGTACAATTTACAGCGATTCAAGAACAACATGAATCGCTTTTTTTTTTTCCGCACGCTTGCCGCTCTTGGAGCGCTTTAGGGACTTTCCTGTAGCACGTATGCTACACCTATAAAGAAAAATAGTGCCGTAACAAAAATTTTTATTTTAAAAGCAATCAACGTGTGGAACATTAATTGCGCAAGTCGGACTTGCACTTGGCCAGTTTTTTTTTTTCAATATTTGTTTTACCATATTTATATTCAATTTTATAATATGCAAATAAATCCAAATATTACTTGTATGTAGTTCTTTGTATGTTTGTATGGTGTATTTTAAATTGAGCCATTATTTTTGCCTGGTTTTAATATAGTGCCCACTAAATAAAACCACTTCAACAAATATATATAAAAGTTTTTAAAAAAGTCACCCTGAAACTGCTGAAAAAAACTCTCAAACCCCGTTAGTATCTTGGCATTACGATATTGTTACCGTCGTATTATAGACCTCTCTTAATGATACCTACCAAGGCTCCGCTTGTTTATGTCAAAACATTTCTAAAATTTAAATTATTCGATAATTTGCATAGCATATTACAAATGTTTGACAGGATCGCATTTAAAATAATTTCAACACGCTTTATCCCCTTTATTAGTCAACTTTAATATAGACTATCTTTAGTGAAGTGACTTGTATAGTCAAAATTCAATTTTACACAATAGGCGAACAAAAAAATTAGGCAGGTTAGTTAAAAAACCACATCTCAGACGCCCATCCTAAAACTATAATAATAACTAATGCCACTTGCTAACATAAGGCAAGATGTATTACAAAGTTATTTTGGGCTGCGATAACCTTAAAAGGAAAACACTGCCGGCCAACATCGAGAAATTTTCCTGGCTCACGTTTCAGAACCATTCCTAGAAATTATTGCTCTGATTATAGATTCAGTTAATAACGATACAGGTCTGGGAGCTGGATATTATTTTCTTCTAAACGGGCTTCAGCACTCCTTTTTTGCACTTAATTATATTCCCACAATTATTCCAAGATCAGTATGAGACCTTTTGCAGTAAAATCGTTTCAGTTCAGGTTAGCAACATTTACGAGAATTGGGGAAAACAATTTTTGAAATATTTATGTATGGGCAGTAGAAATCTCCCATGTCGTTAGACTATTAAATTTTTAACAAAGATTTTCAATAAATTAATGAGTTGGTATCGTTAACGACAAACTGCTCCAGTTGTATTACCTATCCTGAGTGGTTCACATTTTTTATATATCGAGTTTCTTTACAGATGATTAGGCTGACATGGACCAATTTCTGACGCCTGTATCTTTTTGACTTTTGACTTAACTCTATACAGTAATTTTTAATGACAATTAAATTTTTTAAGAAAATATTGTTATTTGATTTTTTTTTTTCATCTACCAGGTTAAAGAAAAGACTTTGATTTTTTTTAAATCTTAATTTTATGGGAATGGTAATTTTAAAAAGACACTACAGACTTTATCACTATCATAAAACCAATTTATTCTATGTCTTCCTTTAAATTTAGCCATATATATTATCGCTCTTACTTTTTTTTTACGTTGTATCATTTTTTCTTAGGTTCACACAGTAGCTCATCTCATAACCCCGCAACTTGTCTTGAATCGTTTTTTAGTAAAAGCAGAAGATATAATGGACAGGGCAACATTTTTAGCAAAAACAGAAGATATTATGGACAGGGACAGTTCAGATGAGGATGAAATGCTAAAACTACCTTTAGAGAATAGTATTGAAGATGAAATACCTGTTACCTTAGTTTCCGCACAGCCTAAGAACCAGGATTATTATTTAAGGTCAGTCACAATCCTTATATGTCAGAAAAAAATAATATTTTATTCTATTCATTTTCTGTCCCAGTAGAGAATAACCCAACAAAAAACATAACTTGTAATAACTTTAATATAGATGTTAATTTATCATGGCTTAGGACGAGGGTAAATCAAATATAAACCGGAATTCATCTGAAAAAAAATATTTTTACAATAATGAAAAAATCAAAAAAAACTTATTTTTCTACATAGTCTTCCCTTTTTTCCTACCAAAAAGGAAGTTTCTTCATACCATTATCGTAAAATGAAGGCGGTCGCATCAGGAGCCAATTCTACGCCTTCATCATTTTCGAAATGCTTGCCTCCAAACGCTTCTTTTAAACGGCCAACGGCAAGGCGACAAATCGGGGCTGGAGGGCCGGTGTTCCCAGCAGCGTTGCTAGCGCATTTGTTCGAATTTTTGTTGAGTCAATGCAGCTGTGTGGGACCGAGAGTTATTAGGAAACAGATCCACACTCCGAATGGACATGTCTCGCCTTTTTTGTCGATAAGTGTGTCCAACTTGATCGAGGAGTTGGCAGTATTAGGCACCGTTATGGTAAGTCAGTCATGGAGTAAATCAATGAGTAAGATGCCCCTATAATCCCAAAAGACGGTCAATTTTTTCAGAAGAGAGTTTGAAGGATTTGGCCCACTTAATTCCTTCCAGAGCGGTGCATGTTAGAAGTACACGTCGCGCTAATTCTTCACATCCGTATGAGGTTCAGCTTGTTACTCCTCGTACAACGCTTTTCAAGCAGTCTTTTATATGGAGACCATCATCCCTTTGGAATAATTTGCCTAGGACTATGTTTCCCACCGAGTACAATTTACAGCGATTGAAGAACAATGTGAATCGCTTTCTCCGCACACGTGTCGCTCCTGTAGCGCTTTAGGGACTTCCCTGTAACAGGTGTGCTAGACCCATAAAAAAAAAACCGTCAATAAGCTCGCAGATCGCCTTAATGTTCCATTTCCCGGCCATAGGAATTTTTTTTTATCAGCAATAGACTTGGGTTTTCGAAAGCTTTATTTTGACCAAACTGCTTCGTCAGTCAGCAAAATTTCTAGCTTTAAAAACTTGATAACAATGCGTTGCTTAATCGACGTTGGTACCTTCTGCTCTGACATGGAGCTACTGCCGACAAAATCGATCGAGTGGTGTCTCCCGCTCCGGACACCTCTACTCAACTAATAATGGGAGGGCAAGGCGATCGAATTACCTCACGAGGGTTGAGAGAAGGATTTCGGATTATATTTGATTTACCCCCCCCTTAATTTCATAAGTTTTTGATCCCATGTAGTAAACTCGTAAGCTTTTTTTTATGTTCCAAGTCAAAGCACAGGATTTCCAACTTAAAATTTATGAAAATAATATATTCATTTAAATAAAAAAACTTTAAAATATTTTATTTCAAGTTGTTTTCAAAAAATAATAATAATACTGATAACTTTAGAATGTGACTCCTTAGGATGGTCTTCTTTTTTTAGAAAATGGCAAGCAAGACAAATTGCTAGAGGGTTCGTAGACAATACCATAAATAGTATGCTTGAAAATTGGGTGGACCGACCATTCGATACTGTTAATTTTGTAGATGACTGTGAAAATGATGGACAAGTAAGTAATTTTATTGGGGACAGAATATTTTCAGACATACTTGAATAATGTCTTTCAATGAAAGTTAAAATGTCCTTATACAAGGATTGGTCACAGAAGATATAAAACACAGTAGCGACAGTCCGACTTGGCACCGTTGATCTCGACAGGTTCGAGTTTGTAATGATCACATGATCTGTCGCCATATTGTTGGTATGATGCCCGCGAGTTTTTGAAATATTCAAATTCTTTCAAGAAAAATCCTATTCTGTAGATAAAAATTAATTTTGCTGATGGAAAGGAGGAACAAACGAGAAAAGTTGTTTTTTAGAAACATTTTTTATCAAGTTCTTATTAAAACAGATATACAAAAAAAAACAGGGAAAAAGGCAAAAAATTCAAGGAAGAAATACATTTGGCTTCAATGCTTTTTGCACGTTATTCATTTAAATATCTCATTGTTGAATTTATAGAGATATTGTCTGGGGGGAAAAATGTTCATTTTGAGAAAATATCTCTACACACCTTCAGCTTCGTGCGATAATATCAATAATCATGCTCCTTATATTTTAGCAAATCCCAGTAATCTGCAGAGATTGAAAATAATTATAATTCTTGGGAAGTTAAAAATGACGTGAACACACTTTTTGTTCCATTTTATCATAAGTTAAATCTAATATAATAATTTTCATACAACTAATGATTGTTTGTGCCTATATACTACTTAATATATAAAAAAACTATATCCACGCACTGATTTATTTCAACTCATTCGTGCTGGAGAATTACTACTTTTGCATGCCCAGATTCAGTTTTGAAAGTTTGGTTAGCGAATTTTAGCAGGTAATATAACTTATCTCTAACATACATTCTGCCCTGAATTCAGAAAAAGAAAGTACCAATGAAATAACTTAAACCAACACTTAACAATAATAAAACATCAATGGTTTTACAAATAAAATGTATCCCTAATATGAAATGACAATTATTATAATCTTTATCTAATATATATATATATATATATATAATATATATATATATATATATATATATATATATATATATATATATATATATATACATATACATATATATATAATATATATATATATATATATATATATATATATATATATATATATATATATATATATATATATATATATATATATATATATATATATATATATATATATATATATATATATATACATATATATATATATATATATATATATATATATATATATATATATATATATATATATATATATATATATATATATATATATATATATATATATATATATATATATAGTGGCGTGCAGAAGTTTCCGGCCAGTGACATTTGTACTCTAATTTATTAAAAAAAAGACTAATGATTTTTAATCATTATGAGATGTGAGTATGAGATATAGGAAACAAAATAATATAGTAAAAGAATATTATTTATGTTTGTGAATATATTTATTATTATTATTCTTATATTTATATGTGCAAAAGTTTCCAGCCACATAATATACATTGACGCAGTAGGACGTTCAAAGACGTATTTACGAATAATAGCGCATTGAATGTTTAGTTCATAAAAGGTCGTGGGAGCATAAACATGGCTCGGCATATGGAAATCCAAATTCGTGAGAGAGTAATAAAATTTTAAAAAGAAGGAAAGTCTTCTCGTGAGATTGCTTCATTATTATCGATAGGTAAATCAACCGTGAACGATATTATTGTAAAATACCGTTGTGGATATGGTTTAAAAGATCGTCCGCGTAGTGGAAGACCAAGAAAAACGTCTAAAAAAGTAGATCGTATTATTAAACGCAAATCAACTGCGGATGTCAAGAAAACTGCTGCCGAAATTGCACGCGAGCTAAGTGATGAAAATCTAGCTAATGTTAGTCGTAGTACTGTGACACGAAGACCACATGATGTGGGACTTTTTGGCCGTATAGGTTTTAAAAAACCATTAATCAATAAAAAGAATAAGAAGGCCCGATTACAATTTGCCAAAGATCACCTAAATTGGACAATCAAAGAGTGGAAAAAAGTAGCTTTCTCGGACGAATCTAAATTTAATCTTTTTAGAAGCGATGGTAGACAACATGTACGACGTCCTATTGGTACGAGAAATGATGTTCGGTACCAAATTCCTACTGTAGCACACGGTGGAGGAAGTGTGATGGTTTGGGGAATTTTCTCTGCACAAGGAGTCGGTCCATTGATCGAGATCAACGGAAATATGAACGCTCATATTTACAAGGACATTTTAGAAAACAATTTCTTATCATATGCTGAATAAACATTGCCGCAGAATTGGATATTTCAGCAGGCATGACCCCAAACATACATCCAAGTTGTTAAAACAGTGGTTTTCAGCTTCAAATGTGAGAGTTTTAAGCTGGCCATCTCAATCACCGGACTTGAACCCAATAGAACACTTATGGGAAACGCTAGATAGTCAAGTTCAAAAGCATACATATTCAAGTAAAGCCGCATTATTCAAATCATTGAAGGAAGAATAGAATAAAATTTCACCTGCTTGTATTAATCTATTAATTGAGTCAATGCCACATCGTTGTCCGGCTGTTATCTCTGCAAAGGGTATGGCTACAAAATATTAACATAAAAACGTAATTTAAGCCTATTACGGCATATGGACTAATAATTTTATCCGTAGTACAAAGTGGCCGGAAACTTTGCACATATAAATATAAGAATAATAAATATATTCACAAACATAAATAATATTCTTTTACTATATTATTTTGTTTCCTATATCTCATACTCACGTCTCATAATGATTAAAAATCATTAGTCTTTTTTTTTAATAAATTAGAGTACGAAATGTCACTGGCCGGAAACTTTTGCACGCCACTGCATATATATATATATATATATATATATATATATATATATATATATATTAATATATATATATATATATATATATTATAATATATATATATATATATATATATATATATATATATATATATATATATATATATATATATATATATATATATATATATATATATATATATATATATATATATATATATATATATATATATATATATATATATAATATATATATATATATATATATATATATATATATATATATATATATATATATATATAAAATGCAACGTCTCTCTGTCTGTCTGTCTGTCTGTCTGTTAGTGCGCTTATCACTGGAGAACCACTTATCCGATTTACGTACTTTTTTTTTAAAAACATACATATGTTCTCTGGCCAAGTTATAGGCTATATTTTATTACGATAGGTAGCATAAGGAATGAGCAGTGACGTAAAGTAGTGAATGAAGTCGGAAAAAAGTTTGCCGCTAACGCGTTCCCTTGCAAGCACAGCCTAAACCATTAAATATGGAACAATATTATGTATCAGAGAATATCTATAATCTATATAAAATGGAAAGTCTCTCTGTCTGTCCATTAGTGCGTTTATCACGCGAGAACCACTTATCCGATTTACGTGTCTTTTTTTAAATTCATACATATATTCTTTGGCCAGGTTATATAATAATAATAATAATAATCTATATCTATAATATGTATAAAATGCAACGTATCTCTGTCTGTCTGTCTGTCCGTTAGTGCGCTTATCCCTCGAGAACCACTTATCCAATTTACGTGATTTTTTAAATTCATACATATATTCCAGGTTATAGATATATATTTTATTACATCTATAATATATACAAAATGCAACGTATTTCTGTCTGTCTGTCTGTCTGTTAGTGCGCTTATCACTGAAGAACCACTTATCCGATTTACGTGCTTTTTTTTAAACATGCTAAACCATTAAATATGGAACAATATCATGTAGCAAAGAATATCTATAATACATATAAAATGTAACGTCTCTCTGTCTGTCTGTCTGTCCGTTAGTGCGTTTATCACTGAGATCCACTTATCCGATTTTCGTGCTTTTTTTTTTAAAAATACATATTATGTTCTCTGGCCAGGTTATAGGATATATTTTATTACGTTAGGTGACATAAGGAATAAGCAGTGACGATAATAGTGATTCAAGTCGGAGAAAAGTTTGCTGCTAGCGCGTTCTCTTGCAATACACTGCCTAAAGCATTAAATATGGAACAATATCATGTAGCAAAGAATATAATATATATGAAATTCAACGTGTCTCTGTCTGTCTGTCCGTTAGTGCGCTTATCACTGGAGAACCACTTATCCGATTTACGTACTTTTTTTTTTTAAATATACATATGTTCTCTGGCCAGGTTATAGAATATATTTTATTACGTTAGGTGACATAAGGAATAAGTAGTGACGATAATAGTGAATCAAGTCGGAGAAAAGTTTGCTGCTAGCGCGTTCTCTTGCAATACACTGCCTAAAGCATTAAATATGGAACAATATCATGTAGCAAAGAATATAATATATATAAAATGCAACGTCTCTCTGTCTGTCTGTCTGTCCGTTAATGCGCTTATCACTCGAGAACCACTTATCCGATTTACGTGTTTTTTTTTTAATTCATACATTTGTTCTCTGGCCAGGTTATTTATAATCTAAGAAAATATATAAACATCTCTCTGTCTGTCTGCCTGTCTGTCTGTCCGTTAGTGAGCTTATCACTTGAGAACCACTTATCCGATTTAAGAGTTTTTATAAATTTATACATATGTTCTATATAATTCAATATAAGCCTAGATAATGGGAGATAAGATGAGATAATGGGAGATAAGGAGAAATAATGGGAGATAAGTCGAGATAAGCCTTGAATGGGAGATAAGGTGAGATAATTGGAGATAAGTATAAATAATGGGAGATAAGGAGAAGTAATGGGAGATGAGCAGAGATAAGTCTAGATAATGGGAGTTATGGCGAGATAATGGGAGATAAGGAGAAATAATGGGAGATAAGGAGAAATATTGCGAGATAAGTCGAGATAAGCCTAGATAAATCGAGATAAGCCTAGATAATGGGAGATAAGGTGAAATAATGGGAGCTAAGGAGAAATAATGGGAGATGAGCGGAGATAAGCCTAGATAATGGAAATTACGTAGAGATAATGGGAGATAAGGAGAAATATTGGGAGATAAGAGAGATAGAGATAATGGGAGATATTTTATTACATTGGGTAATATAAGGAATAAGCAGTGACGATGGTAGTGAATCAAGGCCACGCGAGCGGAGCCGCCGGCCCGGCTAGTATAATATATGTGAAACTCTATATAGTATATTTTTTACCTAGAATATCTTATATATATAATACGGATTTTTCTCTTTATATAGTGAAAAACTCTCTATAGTGAAATTTCGGTCAACATTTTGGTCTTTCACTATATAGAGTGTCGATATATATATATATATATATATATATATATAATATATATATAATATATATATATATATATATATATATATATATATATATATATATATATATATATATATATATATATATATATATATAATATATATATATATATATATATATATATATATATATATAATATATATATATATATATATATATATTATATATATATATATATATATATATATATATAATATATATATATATATATATATATATATATATATATATATATATATATATATATATATATATATATATATATATATATATATATATATATATATATATATATATATATATATATATATATATATAATATATATAATATATATATATATATATATATATATATATATATATATATATATATATATATATATATATATATATATATATATATAATATATATATATATATATATATATATATATATATATATATATATATATATATATATATATATATATATATATATATATATATATATATATATATATATATATATATATATATATATATATATATATATATATATATATATATATATATATATATATATATATATATATATATATATATATATATATATATATATATATATATATATATATATATATATATATATATATAATATATATATATATATATATATATATATATAGATATATATATATACAGTAAATACCCCGCTTTTACGCGAGGGATACGTTTCCGAAAAAAATCGCGTTAACTGAAATTCGCGTATATCGAGGTTTATGATTAAACATAGTCAAAATTTTAATACAAAAAAATACAAATCATTTTAATCAATCACTTTAATTCTAAGAACACTTTATGCAATACATACTCCTCATCGTAGATAGGATTATTCTGTAACTCGATCAGATCTTCATTGCTAATAGGATCGTCGTGCGTTGCTACAAGTTCTACGAGATCTTCTACCGTGACATCTTCAAGTTCAGACCCCTCAATCATTGCAGCAATGTCTTCAAGCACTTGTCTCTGCATCTGGACAATTCTTCTAGGTGCTTCCACTACATCTGGCCAAAGATTACGCCACACCCCATTCATACAACTCATTTTAAACTTCCTTCCAAGCCTCTTCTATGTTGTGAATAGACTTCATAATGTTGTATGACTTCCACCACTCTCGCATAGACTGTCTTCCTTCCCGTCAGTTTCATGAATTAGTTGGCTAAAAGTGCGGCGATGGTAATAAGCTTTGAAGTTTGCTATTGCTCCCTGGTCCATAGGTTGTAATATTGACGTAGTGTTTGGTGGAAGGAACTTTACGTACACTTTTAAGTCTCTGGGCGTATCAAGTGAGGTTGGATGTCCCTGGGGCATTGTCTAAGAGTAATATAACTTTAGGTTCAAGCCCATTTCTGTCACAGTATGATTTGACTGATGGGCAAAAACTATTAGAATACCATTCTTGAAAAATTTTCCCGTGTAACCCACGCCTTTCTGTTTGATCGCCACAACAACTGGTAGACTTGTCTTGTCTGTGCCTCGCATATATATATATATATATATATATATATATATATATATATATATATATATATATATATATATATATATATATATATATATATATATATATATATATATATATATATATATATATATATATATATATATATATATATATATATATATATATATATATATATATATATATATATATATATATATATATATATATATATATATATATATATATATATATATATATATATATATATATATATATATATATATATATATATATATATATATATATATATATATATATATATATATATATATATATATATATATATATATATAAAATATATATATATATATATATATATATATATATATATATATATATATATATATGTATATATATACATATACATATATATTGCATAATAGAAATAAAGAATTATGAATAAATTACTTTTTAGGATCTTTGGGAAATCTAAAAAAAGTAACTCCTTTGGAGATACCACATATATTTTTACAAGCACTAACCGCACAACAAAAACTTCCTGTTGACATATTTTTTATAATTATTTTCAATTATAACATCAAACGAGTCATTTACTTATTGGAAAATTATTAATAATAAATTTTGGAGCACGTTATAAAAAGATTCTCATTGAAATCCAGATGTAAACACAACCTGCGACCGCGCTGGCAGTCATGTTGTTAGTATGATAGGGGACGCATGGGTGATAAAAAACAGCACCTAAAAATTTTCTTGAGCGTCGCTACTGTGTTTAATCTTTACCGTGATATTATTCTTTATTATTAACTAAACTTTGGCTAAAAATACGTATAGAAAAAGTGTCTAAAGGGTGATGATTTTGAGAGACAATGCTCACCTGCCCACATATCACTGTTAATTTTACAAAAAATAAGCAAATTCGACTTTGAACCAATTGATTATCCCCAATATTCCCCTGATTTTGTTTCCTCGGATGGAGAAGCAATAAAGGTAGTCGACGATTGGTTTGGTATATTTTAAAGATATTTTTGTACTTCTCTAATATGTTTCTTTGCCCATGTGAAGCAACATTTGAAGTGCCAGTTAGTAATTTGGTTACCGGTACGTAAATGTGCTTTTTATGTTTTTCTACTGTTGTTTTGACGAACTTAACGTACAAACAGGTTCTTAAAAGTGTAGTACTAATGTCATGAAAAGGGGGAATTAGAGCATTTTACGTTAATTATTAGTAACAGCAATATTGTAAATGTTAATATGTCGTTTGATTACTACCCAACATCTTGTAATTTTGTGTTTTAGAAGTAAGAGAGGGAAATGGGAATATTTTCGCCTGCACTATGTCAAGAGGCACTCTATTTTCAGTTTGTTCTAAGCACACATTAAAATTCTAATTTAAATTAACACATTTTTTTAGGTTGAAGATGATGCTATTTTGATGGCAATCCAATCTCATGGCCTTCAGTCGGGCTGGAGGGGAGGCAGGAATTCAAGTCCCAACAGTTCAATTAGTAATTCTAATTTTAATTCGAATTCAAATTCTAGTTTCAGTTCTAACATTGCAGTGGCTGGTAGCAGCAGCAGTGAGACTAGAAGTGAAACGTTAGGTATGAAGCGAAAATGAAACAGTGAATTATTGGCTAAAAAAAATTCAAATAGAAGTTGTTTAGATGTTTGGTCAAGTAAGGACGTGTTACCTGTAACTTGTAGTCGATAAAAGAACTTGCTTTTTTTTATGAGCCTACAGTGGTTGCTAAGTATGGGGACATGTCGAAGGCATTCGTTAGCAAACGATACTCTCAGTTAAAAATATTGATATACCAGAACGTAGTTCGAGAGGAAAAAATGTCGGGCAAGGACGAAAAAATGATTATTAATGTTTTCCCGAAATCCTCAATTAACCGTGCGCCAAGAGGCGTAAAAACTAAAGCAATATGTTATCACCCTACGAGCCTGGTCAATTTCCACTAACCAGTTGGTTCAGCGCACCGTGAAACACCCTCTGAAGATCCATGTTTGGGGATGTCTTTCGGAAAAAGGTTTTGGAAGACTCATCTTTACCTACAATTTGAATACTGAAAAAATGCTCCAGATTTACAAGAAGGCATTAGTACCGACTGCCAAACGGTGGTATGTCGAATGAGGAATCGATTCTTCAAGAGGATATCGACCCCAATCATCGGAGTAAACCGTGTAGCAAGTGGAAAGGAGAATCCGGTATTGTCACCCTAGATTGGCCATCCCAGTCACCTGACGCAAACCCAATGGAGAACGCGTGATCATACATCAAGCAGAAGGTTCGTAGTAAAAAGGTGTACACAGTGAAGCAGCTGTCACGGCAAATTCGGACAGTTAGAAAATCTTTGCCCGAAGAATACGCGGAAGATCTCGTCGAAAATATGCCCCGATGCTAGCGGATCATCGACGCTGATGGAGACTGGACAAACTACTGAATCATTAGCATATTAATGGCAATCTTTTACTGTTGAATGATGTAAATACATTTTTTTAATGAACAATGCGCAACATGCTCTTACTTGACTGACTGTACAGGGTGGTCCAAATTGGAAACTTAAAGGTAAATCCCTTTACCTAAAGGAGATAGACGAAAACTGATGTCGGTGTCTGAGGCTCAATTTTTATGATAAACTCGATGGTGAAAACCATATATCGATATCTAGTATCTGCATTTTGGAAAAATGTTTGTAATTCTTTTCCTATTGAGAATTTTTGATTTCTGTAAAAACATTCTCAAAGCACTTTTTCACGTGGATTTCAACAGTGTAAGTAACATTTTTTTACAACTAATATAATAGTTTTTAACGCAAAATATATTTTTTAAATCGGATACCCTGTATATTTTTTCCTTATCCAAATAGAGCTTTAAATTACCACTCTAAAAATATAGCACACTTTATATTTTGCTTAAATCTACTTCAAAATATAAAGATTTTCAGTTTTTACGCGAGTTTTAAATGTACATTTTGTGAAATAGGCTTTGGACGGACCGGCCATATGGTTTAATTCAATTGTTTACTCGTAGTTGTCAAATTTTACTTCAGGATCAGTTATTGAATTGTCAAATAAATCGCAATGAAGTTTGAAAATTACGAAAAATGAGATATATTAGTGTGTTTCATACAAACCGGAGAAAATTCGGAAGCGGCACGTAATTTGTACCACGAACGGTATCCAGAGAGGCGTCAACCCTTCAAGAATATATTCGCTCGATTGCGACATAACCTAGTTAATAGTGGCCAGTTGAAAAGAAACGACCCAAAAATTATGCATCAAACAGGGATAAGGAGTTAGAAGAAATAGTAGTAACTATCGGAAATAATCCCAACACTTCAAGCCGACAGTTAAAAGAATCCACTAGACTACCAAGAACTAACGTAAGTCGTACTTTGAAGAAGCACAAGTTCAGGCAATATAGGACAAGAAAAGTTCACCTTAGAGACGGAGATTTTCAACGGCGTATGGATTTTTGCCAATGGTTTCTGGAGAATTGTAACCATGTTCCGAATTTTTCATTAAATTGCATTTGGACAGACGAAGCTTATGTAAGCAATGCAGGTATTTTTAACCGTTACAATTCTTATACGTTGGCACAAGAAAATCCTTATTTAGTTGGGGAGCAAAGAAATCAAGGCAGATTTAGATTTAATGTGTGGACAGGAATTTTTAGAGGCAGGGTTATAGATCCATTTATTTACGACGGAACACTCACCTCTCGGAGATCTTTAGAAATTTTAAGGCAGCAAATAGAACCTCTTGTTGCTGAACTGCCGTTAATGGACCTTAGAAATATATTTTTTCAACACGACGGGGCACCCCCTCATAACGCTACAGTTATCAGTAAAGGTTCGAACCGTTGGCCGGCAAGGCCACAAGATTTGACACCCATGGATTTCTATCTCTGGGGAAGATTGAACGACCTAATTTTTAAATTGCCTACGAACACCAGGCAAGAGTTAGAAGTCACAGTGATACAAAGTTTTGCAGCTCTCACTCCTCTTGAACTAATCAACTCGGTAAGAAGTGTCCAGAAAAGGTGCCGCCTATGTGTAAATGAAATTGGTCGATATTTCAAACATCTCTTATAGAAAATTGTTTTGTTTTAGTTTGCTCTACTCGGAATAAATTGTTTTATTTTCTACATAGTTTAAAGTATTATAGCATTTAGTAAATTTCATTGTAGTTATGACTCTTAGAGTTACTTCTGGGATTTTTTTTTTACGATTTGACTGCTATCGGTAAACAATTTATATTCCGCTCCATCCAAGGCCTACTTCACAAAATGTGCATTTAAAACTCGCGTAAAAACTGAAAACCTTTATATTTTGAAGTAGATTTAAGCAAAATATAAAGTGTGCTATATTTTTAGAATGGTAATTTAAAGCCCTAATCGGATAAGGAAAAATATACAGGGTATCCCATTTAAAAAATATATTTTTGCGTTAATAACTTTTAAAATATTAATTGAAAAAAAATGTAACTTACACTGTTGAAATCCACGTGAAAAAGTGCTTTGAGAATGTTTTTACAGAAAACAAAAATTTTGAATAGGAAAAGAATTACAAACATTTTTCCAAAATTCAGATTTTTAAAAAGACCCTGTATATCTGAAACGGTACTAGATATCGATATGCGGTTTTCACCAATGAGTTTAGATAAAGGGGTTTATTTTTAAAAGTGTCCAATTTGGACCACCCTATACATCTTCATATCAAGTTTTCAAGTATATTTGGAAAAATCCAGAAGACAATATTTTAAGTTTATTTTAAAAGGTTACTTATATTAGAAAACTCTATCTTTACTAGCTTCAGCTGTATTAACATATTATTTTGATATCGTTTTCTCTAATTTTAGCTGCAAACTCCATTCTCCAAGACTCTTCACTTGACAACTACGAGAATCTCCAAAAAGAACACGAAAACGAATCATCAGTTGCTTCCTCCTCAAGTTCAATGAGTGTCGATACCGCTAGTTCCATATCAAATCCTTATGAGGGAGATTTGGGAGATCCGATGGACTTTTTGAATGCCGCCGTAACTGTGGCAATACAGAAAAAAGGGTTAACATATGGATAAGCGTTTTCTTTTTTTGATTATGGAGAAAATATATCCGGTGAACGTAAGGCTTGGAATTATTGTGTTAATAGAGTTTTTCTAATTTTTTATAATTATAAAACTGTTCTTTTTTATTAGTAGTCTTTGTTTAAAATTGAATTGTGTATTTTTTTTTGGAATTAAAACAATTTATAGAAAGATGTGTGCTTTGAAAAACAGAGGTTTTGGTGCTAACATGCTAAGAATGGCCTTTGTTTAAATAAAAACAACGTTCTTTAAAAAAAAATCCCCCTTCAAAAACCATCCTGAACTCTAATCTTAAAGTTTCTGGCCCTTTTGTAAAATGATAATATCAACATTGTAGTTTTACTGTTTTAAAGGCATATTTTTTTTGTGTAGAAAGAATTGTGAGACAAGCACAAACAATGTTATTACAGTATTTCATAAAGGGTTGTCGGAAATATTGAGCCTTTTAAAGTTAATATTGAGAGAATTGTTCAATCTTTATTCTGATGCTGTATTTAATGAGGTCATCTATGAATCCATTGAAGGAATAACAATAAATGGGAGTACTCTGAACAACATACAGTATGCTAATGATACTGTTCTATTAGCAAATAATATCAAAAGATCTCCAGCAACTGATCCATCGGGTCCTAATATGTTCCATTTTGTTCGATGGCCTTCGGCCTTTTTCTTGCAATACCATAATCCCGTAACTGTGGAACTTCTGTGCTTTCTTGGGAAAAGTAGTTTTCACAGTTCTGTTTTGAAACTAAGTTAATACTATTCAGGGAGTTCTGCAAAGACCGAAACAAATAGTAGTCCGACGGCACAAGGTCCGGGTCATACGGGGATGTATTAAATCTTTCCAGCCAAGCTCTCTTAATTTTTTTCCAAGTCACCAAAAATGTGTGTGATCTGGCGCTATCATGGTGGAGGACGACACCCTTTCTGTTGACTAGTTCCGCCCGATTTTTTTTAATCGTTTGCTTCAGTCTTGTCAATTGTTGACAGTAGAATATAGAATCAATCGTTTAACCAAACTGCGCTCGTGATGCACGATTCCCTTCCAATCCCGCCTAACACTTTGTTACTTTGTTACTCCGCGTACAACGCTTTTCAAGCAGTCTTTTATATTGAGAACATCATCCCTTTGGAATAATTTGCCGAGGGCTGTGTTTCCCACCGAGTATAATTTACAACGATTCAAGAACAACGTGAATCGCTTTTTCCACACACGTGCTGCTCCTGGAGCGCTTTAGGGACTTCCCTGCAGAACGTGTACTAGACCCATAAAAAAAAACAGCAGCACCTTCTTTGGCGTCAATCTGACTTTTCCCATCATTTGTATAACTTTGTATATCTGAGATATGTGACGCTGAAGCTATCTAATTAGGAAAAGGCTCAATACTTATTCTACAACCCAATATATAATATATAATAATTATAATTTCTTACATAACTGGAATTCCGCAAGGTTATGCCTTTTCCGACTGTTGTGTGGAGAGTCGTCGTCGGAGTAGTTACTCATGCGGGAAAGATTCAAGAAGCTTAGATGACGAATCGCCACCTCACTACGGTTAGTTGGTTTTTTGAGACGATTCACTCTGCGATGGAGCTTTGCCCCACAATTTACAGAAAGGCAGACAAAATCTCGCCACTTGTGTAAAAAATTACGTAGAACTGGACTACGAAACTATGCCTAGAAAATAAAAGTAAAAAAACAACCTAACTACCACGATCATTGTGAAATCTCCCGGAGCTGACCATAAAAGTCAGGATGTCACTCCCTCCCTTCTGAGCACTGCTGCTTTGAAGATCTCATACCTAAGTCTGCAGCGCGTCTCATCTTCCAGACAGCCCCTGCATGTCAGGTGGCCTTCCACGCCCAGCAAGGCTAGGTACCTTCTCGGCCTACAATGCCTCATTAGAATCCCAACAAGGGTGTACTCCTATCAAGCAACCACTCGAGACGCGTTCTTCCAAGCCACAGACAAAATCTATGGCCTCTCTGCACCCTAGGCTTTGGTAACATTATTCTTTCAAGCATCTGTCTGCCGATTCTATGAGTTCAGCTCCGACCTGTCTCTTGGATATTCCTAAAGCGGGTTGGGGTCACCAGACAAGAATCATAGCCCCGAGTCTGGCAAGCTCATCGCTACCTCGTTGCCCTGTATCCCCCAATATCCACAAATTCACAGCAGCTCAGTCATGAAACTGTCAAAAACTTCTGCTTGAAAAACTGTGTTGTTTGGTAAATTTGGACTTCCTTTCTTTCGTGCACTTCCGTGTGGGACTCGCCCTGCACCATCACGAGAAAAGGTCTCGATAATAATGACAATTATGGAGAGTGTTGAATTTAAAATGTAAATTGAAAGGGACACAAATTGTTATCGATATTTATTCCTTTTTAACATTCAGTGCATAGTTATCTGCTCAAAATAAGCCTTTACAGGTATTTAATTTTTTTTAAATATAATTATGGCTGCTTGTGGGACCAACGAAACTTTGTAAAGCTAAATGTTCTTTAAAAAAGCAAATTATTTCTAAAACAACATAAATTATGGACGAAAAAATTTTTCCTCAAACTCCATCTATGTGTTATTTGGCCGCAAAGTCGTTTTGGCAGTTATGTTTCATCTTTCGATGGTTACTTATCTGATTTTCTTATGGTTGTCGTTTCCTTCTGTTTTCGTACAAAATATGTTATTTGATTGATTAACCGCCGCAGTAGCGGAATGTCTTTAAGTTTGGAAACAACTCAGCTGAACATTTAAAGGCAGTTTAAATACTTTAAAAATTTATTAATTGTTTATTGGTTTGTTTACTATTGCACCAAGACGGTCATAATCATATTTCTGCACGGAAACCACTACTACGCAGGGCACCAAGTCTTTGCAAGAATTTGAGTAGTTTTCGGTATTCTAGTTATGCGGTCGTGTGAATATCTAAGTGTTCCGAGGGAATGAAAAAACATTTTCTTACGGCAGTGCGTAAAACGGTTGTCGGTGTGTAAAATCATGACTAGTTCGCATGCGTTCACAAGAACCGAATATAAACTGGTGCAACGAAAACGATTTTTTTTTTATCGTTCACCTCCCCGCCTGAGTAGTAGAGATTTTACCCCTTTCTATATCCTAAGGATATCGGCGAGGATGTCGTAATACCCGTCAACGTTGGCCAAGTGCCGAAACATACATTTTTGTATTTCACAGCACCTTTTTAGACAACGCGGTAGTGCTGCCACAAACGTTATTTCTGGAAACAACTACGACCTATGTATGTGGCCAGATCAAATATACTTAAATAAATAAGTATACCGATCTGCCGGGATTGGAACCTGAGGCCTTCTGCACGGCAAGCAAATATTACGCCACGGGCCGCCACAATCTGATGTTCGTGTAGTAACTTTTATCCGCTCCTGGGTTTACCGATCTCACTATGCTCTTGCAGTAAAACTTCCCGTTTGTGAAAAAATACCACTTTACGCAAGAGTTGCGCGTATTGGTTTTCTCCGATAATACTACTGCATCTCTCTATGCACTATTTCTTTTACGCACGCGTACTTACAAATATTTCTGTGCACACTGGCAACTGCGTATAAAACTCAGTTTTACGCACATACGTGACATAACTATTATTTTCTAATATTTGTTAAATATATAATATAGTTTTATAACATTAGATTATAACTATAATAATATAAAGAATTGTAATGGATTCCTATAGTATTCATAAGATTTTTTATGTTGTGTATTAAAAGATCAGATTTTTTTATTTAAAACCGAAGTTTATTTTAAGTTTTATATGACTTATTCCCCATTTACACTCGAAAGATTTTGAAAATAAAGTATATTGAAAGTTCTTTTCTTGCCAGGTCATATAGAGAAGTAAAAGTCGTAACTACGAGGGTTGTATTATAAGTACTAGGTCTTGACAAGAAAAAAACATTTTTATGTGAACACGTAGGCTGAAAAGTGTTTGGTCTAGCTCCTTTAAGAGCGATACAATCAATCCAACGTTTTTCTAACATTTCTATATCTTTCTAGTAGAAGGATTTGTCTTTGCCTTCAAAATAGGCCTCAGTTTCGGCTTCATCGGAGCCAAATCTCTTTCCCTCGAGCATTTTTTTAAGGTCTGCGAATAGATAATAGTCGCTGGGGGGCCACATCTGGAAAATACGGTGGATGAAGAAGCAAGTCGAACTTCAATTCATCCAATTTTGCCATGATAATCATTGACTTGTGACACGGTGCATTGTCTTGATGAAGCAGCACTTTTTTCTTGTTCTTTTGGGGCCGTTTCTTTGCGATTTCTGACTTCAAACGCCCCAATAACTTTATATAGTATTCGCTATTGATAGTTTTTCCCTTCTCAATATAGTCTATGAAAATTATTCCATGCGCATCCCAAAATACAGAGGCCCAGCCGACTGTTGTGTGTGTCTTTGGTCGCTTCGGGCGGCTTTCATCGACTGCTGTCCACTCATCGGGCTGCCAATTTGATTCTGCTATGTAATGGTGGATCCATGTTTCATCGATTGTCACATATCCCATGAAGAAAATCATTTTTATTGCGCTTAAACAGGTCCAAACAGCGCTCAGAATCAACACGTTGTTTTTTTTGGTCCACTGTGAGCAAACACAGTACCCATTTCGAACAGAGCATTGTCATGCCCAAATATTCATGCAAAATATGACCAATACGTTCTTTTGATATTTTTAAGGTGTCGGCAATCTCACGCAATTTCACTTTACGGTCATCGAAAACAATTTTGTGGATTCTTTTGATGTTTTCCGGTGTAACCAGCTCATTTGGGCGTCTAGAGCGTTCAGCATCATTTGTGACTTGTACGACCGCGTTTAAATTCAGCATACCAGTAAATGAGGAGTGATTTTCCAGGAGCAGAATCCCCGTAACACTTATCAAGCCATTGCTTTGCTTGAACGGTATTTTTTCTCATCAAAAAACAGTGTTTAATCAACACACGAAATTCGATTTTTTCCATTGTTTTGAAAATATCATAAGTAGCGTCACTAAAACTACTCTAACTTGTAAACTAATCGTCGAAATGGCATGACATTTTGACACGTATCGTTTGAAGGTTGGTACTTCCTAAAAATCATATAGATGTTTTAAAAAGGACGACATCTATGTGTCAGACCAAAAAGTTTTCAGCCTACGTGTTATTTTGTTTTTCAACATACTCTCCTTTTAGCTCGATACACGGAATCCAAAGTTTTTCTATCTTTTATATCTTATCAAAAAAATACGATTTATCCAACCCTTCCAAATAGACGTTCGTTTCAACAATCACCTCATCGTTTGAGCCAATTTTTTTTGCATCAAGCCATTTTTTTTCATATTCGGAAATAGGACATAATCGCTGGGGGCTAAATCTGGCGAATATAGTGGATGCGGAAGCAACTCGCATCTTAACTCATAGAATTTTGCCATGGCGATAACACAAGTGTGCACGCATGCATTGTCTTAATGAAACACACAGCATGGTTGAAACGATCTAATAAGTTGACAATACTCTCCATTAATCATTTGGCCCTTTTCAAGGTAATCGACGTGGATTATGCCGCCCACTATTTTGAATGTTTTTTGGTCTCTGGTGTGCTGTGATGAATCCATATTTCGTCAACAGTTATGAATCGACGCGAAAAATCATTCCAATTACGCTTGAACATCGTCTAACATTGTTTTAAAGGGGACACACGTGCTTGTTTATCGTCAGTTGTGGGCAATCGAGGCACCCATCTTACAGAGAGCTTTCTCACATCCAAATGAGTTGTTAAAATATTCCGCACCCGTTCATTTAAGATGCGCACATTAGCAATCTCACGCAGTTTCACTCTCCAATTATTTATCACTATATCGTGGGTTTTTCATTTTTGATGTGGTGACCTCATTTGGACAGCCCGGACGTTCTTTATTAAAAATGCTTGTTTGACCGCGTTTGAATTCAGCTGTCTAGCATTTCATGGTTGATAACCAAGATGCAGTCCCCAAAAACTTCGCTGAATTCCGCTTTTATCTTATTCGTTTCCTTTTTCAAAAATAAATATTTTATCACTGCTCGATATTAAATTTTTTCCATTGTAAAATCACAAAAGCTGTTCTATTTAAATGACTGCCACTCACAAACTAAATCACGCGGGGAATTGAAAATTTGACAGGATTCTTGCGTAAGGTTATGTTTACGAAAAATATGATTTTTTAAATAGTAGTACCGCCATCTCTGTCCGAAGCCAGGTACTTATCATAGAATCCTCGTACTAACAAAGTAGACAGTCTCCTTACACTACTATATATTATTAGTAAATTTTTTTAGCAGCTGCTTTTTACGGAAATTTACCTGTGCTAAACGGTCGCTCTTATGTCGTAGAGAGTAGGTTCTAGCGTAAAGACGCTACCAAACTGTCATTTTTTATTCACTCTAACATTTACCAACAAATATTCGTCTCTTCACCACAAGAAGATCGAGTGTTCCGTATTCCGCTGAGAAGTAAATATGGACGCAAAAGTGTGAGAGAGACAAAGCGAATGAGTGGCCAGTAGCTGTCTCTTTTTAGAATGCTGCTAAGCTACGGCGCTCTTAAAAATAATATTTCTAAGTGTTCTATTTGAACTAAAATCGGCTATGGGGCTTTTCTCGCCTTAAATTCCGTCTCGGGGTACAGCGCCTTGTTTATTACAGGTCTACAGAAAAGAGACAGGTTTCTTTCTAGAGAGTGGTCAATTTTATGAAGTTAATGCTCAGTCCATCCTCTATGTCTATGACCGAAACAATCTGTGAGCTGTGTTGACCTGTGTCAGGTACTCTATGCAATAATCGAGTAATATCTGTTATTTTGATATTCAAATAGCAAGGTGTTTGTAAGTTGAATAATCGTAACGATATTTATGGGGTTTTTAACGGGTTGTCTGTTGGTAATTCTATGAAATAATTACTACCTAACAGTGTTATTAATGACAAAGTCATGAATCAACTTTTAATTTTGACATTAAGAATTTTCACACGAACTGTTAAACCTCAATATCTAAAAAAGAACCATATTTACTTCACCAGAATCCCGCCAGCAGTAAAGAACAGTAAGATGCAACAATTTTTTAAAATTAATGAACGTAATGTGTTTCTGGTTTTCATTTTAAGATTTTAGATTTTGTGTACCTTTTACTACAACACCAAGATGGTTGTCTACAGGAGTATCATTTGACGAACTTAATAGATTGTTGACAAATCAAAATATTCTAATTATTGATGTGCGGGAACCCCACGAGCTGAACGAGACTGGAGTAATACCTGGAAGTGTTAATATACCTTGTACGATAATTTATTATAAAAATAGAGAATTCGGGTATTCAACGTGATTTTTTTGTTGTTTGTAGTACATAATGTACAAGGAGCCCTTAACAATTTGTCAGATCGTGAATTTTTAGCAAAATATGGGCGTGTAAAGCCGAATAAATACCAAATTATAGTATTTGCCTGTAAAACTTCCGTAAGGAGTAAACACGCTCAGGAATTAGCTACGCAATTAGGATATAAAAAGTAAGTTTGAAAATTTTTATACCTGGTGAATAATTAATCACTTGTATTTTTTAGTGTTAAATATTATGCTGGAGGTTTTAATGACTGGATCAAGAAAAAAGATAAAACTTAACTTTTGTTATTTTTAGTCCATAAAAAACTGAGAACATAAATAAATTTTTCCAAAATGTTTTTCCCATTTTTCCTAGTTTCTCTTTAGGCAACTACCAATACCATAAAATTCTCTAATCTAATTTTTTCACACTTAAATTTAACCTCACTTTTCTTTAAATTGTTTTGATCGCGTGTTTTAAAAAATTCGGTCGTTTTTAATGATTTTTTATACTTATTTTGCTTTAATAATTAATAAAAAATGATTATTTAGTGTTATAATATCTAAACGCAACCATGGCACCAGGAAGTAAAGTATTTCTTCCATGCCGTAGCTTAGGCTATGTAAGTAACCATATACCACTGCAAGTTCGATACATTAAAAGTCGTAAAGAAAACTTAATAGTTACTTGTGTAGGGAAGTCATTCCATACTTACGGAATTTCCCACTTTGGGCTGTTAAGTGTAAGTGGTTTGCATCCCGAGGACATTACGTGTATGACCAGTGATGCTTACCATGTTTATACTGCATGTGAAAATGTTATTTATGCCTGGAGAAGAGGAACCGAGTTAAAACATACATACAGGTAAACTTTAATATTTCCTTCATCAATTTTGTTATTTAAAATTGCATGGAAATGTCTTCAAGACAATTTGCTATTAATTTTTGAAAATAGTTTATATTTTTTAATTTATTTTTTTTAGAGGTCACAGTTACCCAGTACATCTTATGATTCCATTTGGAGTTCATTTAATCTCTGTAGATGAAAACTGTAGAGTAAAAGTATGGGATATCAAAGCAGAATCTGTTTACTTAGAGTTGACATTTGATAAAAATAAATTTAATATAAGTGCTTTGATGCATCCAAGTACATATATAAATAAAGTACTTTTTGGTAGTGACAAAGGTCAAATGCAGTTGTGGAATTTGAATAAAGCAAAAATGATTTATAGTTTTAAAGGTAAGTACTTGGTTATTTTAAGAGATTATAGAGACTTTCAAGAAAAAAAACATATTATTGAATATGAGTGTGAATGTCATTTTCTTATAAGCAATTAACTAAATATGTACGAAGGAAAAACTCCAATAATTTGTTTCTTTTAAAAAATAATTTTTAAAAATTTTAGGTTGGAATGCTGGAATAAGTTGTATAGAACAAGCTCCAGCTCTGGATGTAGTTGCTGTAGGTTTAGTCACAGGACAAATTATTTTACATAATCTTAAATATGATGAAACAATCATGGAATTTGAACAAGATTGGGGGCTAGTAACAAGTATTTCATTCAGGTCTGATGATCACCCTATAATGGCAACAGGTAGGTTAGTAACAATGTAAAAATTGGAAGATCATAGGTTCACATTATTGAATGTAATTATAAAGGTTTGATCTTTCAAGCAAATATTGAAAAACTAGAAAGCAACAAAATCTGAGAAAAACCTATGGAATTAGATATTTTATTATTAAAATCTCAAGTCTTTTATTACTATCAGTTTAAAAAGTTCTACTAATTTTAAAAAGTATCAATCACATCAAAAAGTCTAATTTATAAATCTAGTTTAGAAACACAAACAATAAAATGAAATTAAAACGTGAGTTCAAGCTATACCCCAAATTCAGTACTACTTGGTTTAGATTTTTTTCCACAACTAGACGTAAATGTAGCATCCTTCTCCTCTGTCCTATTGCCCTTGGTAGAGCGTGGTGACTACTTGTGAGTTAGTTCTTCACGCTTGATCCTTCCAGATCTCTCTGTCTAGAGCAATTTGATCTGTCTTATGTAAGGTTTTTCCAACAAGAGGCTGCAGTTGGTCTATCTCTCTTGTAGGAGATCTGCCTTTTGATCTTCTGCCACTGACTTTTCCTTTGACTACCAGTTTCTCCATGGTGTCTCTTCTTCTGGCGATGCGCCCAAAATATGTCAGGTTTATACATTTGAGTAACCTAGTTTTCACTTTCATCTCCTCTAAAACTGATGCATTAGCCTGGTGCTCTGTCAGGAAATTCAAATAACTCGTCTGCACACCCACATTTCGAAGCTTTCAACTCATTTTCTGTCAGTTTGCTTTAGTGTCCTGGTTTCGGCTATATACATAACAATGGGAAATATGAGGGCATGAATGAGTTGTAGTTTGGTTGTCTTCCTTATTATGCAGTCCTTCTGGATTTTTGGCCATTGCTATCCTTCTCTTGATTTTATTCGAGCATCCTCCAGTGTTGGTGATTAACGCTCTCTCGATGACTTCGCTCCCAGCTACCACTTACCTCTGTGGTTGTTTATTGGTTGGTCTGTCGATGAACATAACTTTGCTTTTGGCCTAGTTTTATTTATATAAGTCCATATTCCCTGCTGACTTGAGTGAGTCGTGCTATAATAGCATCGAGTTCCAGAGCACTAGCAACTATCATAAGGGTGTCATCTCATCATCATCCTTAAGTAGCATAAGTTGAGACAATTGTGAACATACCTAATAATTCTAATAGTTGACATAGAACCTGTGTTTAATAATAATAAAAATAATGGATAAAAATCTTTTTAATGCAACGGACATTATGCCAACAGCATACAAGAAGAGGCAGTACTTTACTGTCTTTCTTTATTACAGTGAAAAATCCAAATTTAAAAATGTTTTGTTCTGCATAGGTTGGTAGAAGGATAAAACTGAGAGTGTTTTTTAGGTAGTGCTTGTGGCCACATAGTATTTTGGGACCTAGAAGAAAGAAGGGTAAGCAGTCAACTTCTATCTGCCCATGATGGTGCAGTAACGGGCATGGTGTGTCTTTCAAATGAACCTTTAGTAATAACATCTTCACCAGATAATACATTAAAATTGTGGATTTTTGACATGACAGATGGAGGGGCAAGATTATTACGGCTTAGAGAGGGTCATGCCGCCACTCCTAATTACATAAGGTTAGAAAAATATATGTATAAAAAAAATTGAATTTTCTTTGCATAAAGAGTTTAAAAACGTCTTGATCCAAAAAATTGAGAAATTTTGATGTTGGGTTTTGAGAGTTATACGTATATCATTAAACAGTTTTGTCGAAAAGAATTTCACAATTTAAGTAATAATTTTAACCTCGAGCAAGATAATTTATTAATTTAAATATACCTATTTTTAAGTTTTTCTTTAGAGTGTAGGCGTCTTTGCTTTTAAGGGAACATTGCACTTTCTTGGCAGAAAATTTTAATAATTCTTATTGGAGTGATAAATTAATAAAAAAACATTTTCTGACATATATTTTAAATCTTCAAATCCAAGAAAAAAAGTTTACATAATTTTTTAAATAATTTTTTATAAGGGTTTTTTGAAGCCTCGTGGAAGCCATTTTGAAAATTTCGATCTGCTGGCGTGCACGATTGCGGCTTACTGGAACGTCTGAAAAAAAAATCCTTAGAAAAAGTGTGACTATGATTATTTTGTTTGAGCAAAAAATTCACAAAATGGTGGACCTCCAAATTTGGTGGTCTCAAAAATAACATTAAACAATGAGGAAAAAATTAACCAATCTTTTTTATTCTAGTTTATACTGGGCCTATTGTTGTGTAGAGGAACATATTAAAATTTCAGACTGATCGTTTAAATGGTTTTTAAGTTATCGTGCACGCCGGTTACAAAAACGTTGTCTTGATAAAAACACGTTTAAAGTCTTGACAAATGAATTTTCACATATAAAATCTACTTACATCATCTATGCCTGCTTTGTTTTTATCTTTCTCTTCATTGGCGGCTTTATTTATAATAACTCTGAATACAGCCTCAACTGCGATTTTAATATTTTTTAATAATTTTATTTTTCATAAAAACCCGTTCCTAAATTCATCAGGCCGCAAAAATCATTCACTCCAGCGATTCCACAGCCGAGTAATCTCATTACAAAAATGAATCCTCCATTAATTTCATATGATTTCCCAATTTTGAGGCTAGAGTCAGTGAGTGTATCGCCGCATTCACACACAACACAAGGCTTAAAACCTACTCCTGTTTTGTCTCGTTTGAAAAATTTCACGTCTCCATCAAACTTTGCATTTCAACTTTTGTTGTAAAGTTGTAAAAACTAAAAATTGTATTATTCAATAACTAAAAGTCGGGCCAGTGCTTGGACTCGGATCAGTAGCTTTTACAATTTTTTCTGCAGATGTACTAGCAAAATTAGAATTACTTTCATCTGAAAAGCGATTAGCATAAAACTGTCTTTTATGTGGTCTGCACACTCGCTTCGAACTAAATTTCCCGTATTTTTCATCCATTTTGCACAATATTAGCCGAAACGTTTACTGAGTGATGTTAGCCCTGCGAGCGATATTTTCGAATTGAGCAAGCCAGCGTACCGTTTGCTTTAGAGCTACAGTTTTGCCTCAGACTGAAAAGATATTATATCCATTATAGTAAGCTCTCCTTTTACCTGCTTCTATCTTTCTTGGAATCATAATAGTAGCAGCAGAGCAGGTAGAGCAAAACCTTTGTAAACGGCTGAAAGGTAAGTTGGCAGGCCGCGCGGTCGATTTGGCCTGCCTTACGCTTGGCGCTATAATCGTCTATAGCTTAGAAAGTATTTGAAATTTTCCTGTGAAATTTTCAGAGAATATTATTGAAATGTAATACTTTCAAATAGAATACTTTCTAAAAAGTCGATTTTTCCGACCTGAGAAAGGTCAAAAATCAAAATGACAATTAGGCCCAATCAAAGGCAACTTATCTTTCACTTTTCAATGGGGGAGGAAACGACTTTGTTTATGTAATTTATTGTATGTACTTCTATATAATCGTAGTTTATAGAAAGGTAAGATGTCACTTTTAACTATGTGAGGTGAAAAGTCCCGAGACTTACTGAGAGATGGCAGCACATATAAAAACAATATGATTTTCAGCTAGTGTCAACTCTCAGAAGATTCTTGTAAAATTTTCATGAAAGTTTGCAAGTTACAGCTGTTTGAGTGACGCTACTTATGATTTTTGCAGAATGCTAGAACAAAAGGAATTTCGTGTATTGATTAAATATTGCTTTTTAAGGGGAAAAAATACAGTCAGAACCCAAGAATGGCTTGCGAAGTGTTATGGCACGTCTGCCCTGTTGAAAGCAACTATACTTTGATGATTTAGTGAACTTAAATGCTGTTGTACAAGCATCACGTTCTTGATGCCTAAATGAGGCAGTCACTCCAAAAAACAAAATATCCACCATATTGTTCTGAATGATCACAAAATGAAAGTGAGAAGGATAGCTGACATGTGAAGATATCAACAGCACTTGTGGGACATATTTTGCATGTATATGAGTATATGAAAAACCTATGCGCTCAATGGGTGTCACGTACTCTAACGATTGATCAAAAACAGCAACGTGTCGAAGAGTCAGAACGCTGTTTGGCGCTGTTTCCGCGTAATCCAAAGGAGTCGATTCGTAACAATGGACGAAATACGTATTTACCATTTCACGCTTGAGTCCAACAGGTAGTCTGCAGAGTGGATGGAACCGCATGGAAGCCGACCGAAGCGTCCAGAAACATAAACATCAGCTGGAAAGATTTTGGCAAGTATTTTTTGGGAGACGCATGGTATAATACAGATTTACTATCTTGAGAAGGGGCGAACAATTACCGGAAACTATTACCTTGGTTTATTGGACGCTTTAAATAGTGTAATCAAGAAAAACAGGCCGCACTTAGCAAAGAAAAAAGTGTTGGTTCACCAAGACCATGCACCACAAGTCCATAAAATTGATGGTGAAATTGTACCAATTAGACTATGATTGCTTACTCATTCACTGTATTTACCAGATCTGGCCCCCAGCGATTTCAAATTTGAAAAAGTGGCTCCAGGGAAAGAGATTTGGCTCAAATGATGTCAAATGAGAAACTGAAGCTTATTTTAGAGAACTCGACAACCGATCAAAATCAAGCCTAATAGTTTACGAAACAAAGAGAAAGGTAGAAAGCCTACAAGACGAATTAATAAAAAATCTGTACCAGACAAGATTGGAGAACGAAATAAATAAAAACCCAGTTATAGAGGAAGAAGACATAGAAGACAGTTGGAGAAAAATCAAGAATAACATAAACGCAGCAAAGGAAGCACTCGGGGAACGTAAAATAAACAGAACATCAAGAAGACCGAACAATACACCTTGGTTCTGCGAGGAAGTGAAATTAAAATGCCAAGAAAAAACAAAAGCATATCTTAAATGTGGATCAAAAAAAAACAGAGAAACATATGAAGAATATAAGACAGTCTGCAATGAAACAAACGGTCTAGTGAGAAAAAACAAAATGGAACACTGGAAAAAATTCTCTAAAGAAATGTAACATGGCTTTTATGGTATGCAAAAGGAGATTTAGAGAATGATACGTGGACAGTGAAAGGAAATGAAAGAATTAATAGAAGTAAGATACATCAAAAAAGATACATGGATAAATTATATAAAGCAATTGTATAAGACAACAGAAAATTTGGCACCCGAAACACCAGAAATAGTAATCAACAAAATATCAGAAATAGATGATAAACAGGTGGAAGAAGCTCTAAAAAAATTAAAAAACCGAAAATCGGCTGGTAAGGACGAAATACAAAATGAACTATTAGAGTACGGAGGAGTGAAACTGACTAAAGAATTGACAAAGCTCATTAACAAAATAATCCAGGGATCGCGAATACCAGAAGAATGGAGAACAAGCATAATGATACCATTTTTAAAAAAGGAGAAAAAACCGATCCGAATAATTATCGAGGAATTACCTTCTTGTGCACAACTTTAAAACTGACGACAAAAATTGTTACTAATAAAATAACTCCACTTATAAAGCTTTCCGAAGAACAACAAGGATTCAAGAACGGAAGATCTTGTAACGACGCAGTATTTGTAATCAGACAAATTACTGAAAAATCAATGGAGTATAACAGACCAGCGTTCTTATGCTTTATAGATTTGGTAAAAGCATTTGATAGAGTACAGCTGCAAGGCGTAGTGCACACACTTTATGACAAGAATATTCCGTTGGATATAATAAAATTAATTGAGAACATTTGCAAAAGAAATAAAATAGAAGCGAGAGTAAATTCGGAGTTAACTGAACCCATAGAGGTAACAACTGGTATTAGACAAGGAGACACACCGAGTCCCCTAGTGTTTAACATTATATTGAATGAAATAATTAAACAGGTAAAAACAAGGAAATGCTATAAAATGGGCAGTAAAGAGATACAAATATTGTGGTACGCCCGACGATACTGTCCTAGTCGCTGAGAATGAAGATGACTTGCAAAGATTAATACGACAGCAAAGAAATTTAATATGAAAATATCGGCTGAAAAAACCAAATCAGTAGTTATCTCCAAAGAACCAATTAGGTGCAAGCAGGAAATCGATAATCAGATAAATCTGTAGTTGGACCAGTTATGACCTACACGGCGGAGACAAGACCAG
The DNA here is from genome assembly GCA_019049505.1 of Pachyrhynchus sulphureomaculatus. Taxonomy (NCBI): domain Eukaryota; kingdom Metazoa; phylum Arthropoda; class Insecta; order Coleoptera; family Curculionidae; genus Pachyrhynchus; species Pachyrhynchus sulphureomaculatus. Next base: position 75,271,378 of record CM032452.1, on the reverse strand, counting down.
AAACACGCAAAACTCAGAGATACTTACAAACAAGTGAAATGAAAACATTAAGAAGAATTGCAGGAAGAACACTTTGGGATAGAGAAACAAATGACAACATGATCAAACAAGAATGGAACCAATACATAAATAGAATGTCCGAACGACGATTAGTGAAAATAGCTCGAGATAAATCACCGGTGGGCCGAAGGAGTATAGGACGCCCTCGAAAAAGATGGAAGGACGACCTGTAGCGACGATACATTAAAGAAACACAGGCAGGAATGTCTAATATAAAGACGGAGAAGAAGACAAATCGTACTATATAAAAGGTATCCATATGTTGGAAGATCCCTGGAATAAGTGTATTGCTGTTGAATGATATTGGCAAAAATAATGTTTTTTTCTTCAAAAGTCTCGGAACTTTTCATCCCATGTAGTATATTCTAAATTAGCAATATGCAAAGCTCATATCACCAACAATAAAGTTTTTGCCACGTGGAAAGAATGGTTTTATTATTAGCAAAACATTATTTCTTTAGATTTCATGGAGCAAATGGTCATAATATTTTAAGCGCAGCAAGTGACTCCATCCTTCGAATATTCAACACACAAACGGAACAGTTTAACAAAAGTTTAGGAAAAGCATCTTATAATCGAAAAATAAGTAAAAAACGTGGCCGTGCAGTAGAGGATCCCCTAAAAATGCCTCCGATTTTAAAATTTACCTCGGAAACGACGAGAGATAAAGAATGGGATAGTATAGCGGCAACACATATAGGTAATTTTATTTTATATATCTTTGTGGTTTGTAATTTTAGTTGCGTACAAGAACATTGCCAGGTAATGTGTGCATTTTACAGCAATGTTGGCTTCTGAAAGTTTGACAATGTCTGCTGCGTAGCAGCATGACATAATATGTATCCTAGCCATATATACCAGGTGTACAAGTATGAAATGCGGATTTCAGACAATAGATGGTGCACCAATGCAGTTTGTGCTATAAAGATTTGACACTGCGCCATTTTGTTGTGTCATCAACAAGTGTCAGACGCGCACGAAGGATAAATTGGAAAAGTGTGTGCATAGTGTTGTGTTGTTGTGTTCAATACGTCGAAATTTATACCGAACAAAGAGCATTCGCGGACAGCATTAATTTTTTGTTTTCATTTGAAGAAAACTGCTGTTGAATCATACCGATTACTTCGAGAAGCTTATGGTGAACATGCTCCATCGCAAGATACGTGTGAATGAAGGTTTCGGCGTTTTAAAAGTGGTGCCTTCGATGTTGCAGACAAGGAACGTGGAAAACCGTCAAAAAAATACGAAGATGTGGAATTGCAAGCATTGTTGGACGAAGACGATTCGCAAACACAAAAACAATTCGCCGAGCAATTGGGCGTTAGTCAACAAGCTGTTTCCAATCGGCTACGAGAGATGGGAAAGATTCAGATGACCGGTAGATGGGGTTCCACATGAGTTGAACGACAGGCAAATGGAAAAGCGCAAAAACACGTGTGACATTTTGCTCGCTCGGTACAAAAGGAAGTCGTTTTTGCATCGTATAGTTACAGGGGATGAAAAGTGGATTTATTTTGAGAATCCCAAGCGCAAAAAATTATGGGTAGACCCAGGCGCTTCATCCACATCGACCGCAAAACCGGCGACGATGCTCTGTGTTTGGTGGGACCAGAGGGGCGTGGTCTATTATGAGCTGTTAAAATCTGGGGAAGCGGTTAATACTAAACGTTACCAACAATTGACCGATTTGAACCATTGGCTGCTTGAAAAAAGGCCAGAATACCGAAAGAGGCAACACAAAGTCATTTTTCTTCATGACAGTGCTCCATCACATACGGCAAAACCAGTTCGCGACAGGTTGGAAGCACTCAGCTGGGAAGTTCTACCCCATGCGGCTTACTCACCAGACTTGGCTCCTTCCGATTATCACTTGTTTACATCGATGGGTCACGCAGTTGCTAAGCAGTGCTTTGGTTCGTACGAAGATGTGAAAAAATGGCTCGATGAATGGTTCGCAGCAAAATGGGAAGATTTTTACTGGCGTGGTAATTCACAATTTGCCCGAAAGATGAGGAAAATGTATAACAAGCGATGGAGCATACTTTGAATAAAGCACTTTTTATCATTCTTCCGAATTTAACATGTTTTTTTTAGAAAAAAAAATCCGCATTTCATACTTGTACACCTGGTACTGACCTGCCGGAGATCGAATCTAAAAGTCTGGGCACGGTAAGCCAGAACTATACCGAGGACACCGACCTATCACAAGTTCTGTAATTAAATTTAGATAATAATATCATAGACCAAGAGGGCGACCCGAAATTTTGACTTGTCGACTAACTGTCTGCCTAGTTGTTCATTTTACCGGACGAGTCGATTAAAAGCCTTTAACGTTGATTTTGCGGCCCCCGTTCCCTGGAATGCCTAGATAAAGCTCAAAATGCTACATGCACAAATGGACTGTCGTTTAACCACTTGAATTGAGTACTAAAACATTTGTTGACTCTAAGAAAGTCGAGCGTCCCAAAGACAGATGCCGCCGACACCGGAGGATGAAGCTGGACCCGCTTTTTTCAGCCAAAAACAGTCGTTTTTCGAGTTTTTGACTGGAAAAAGCAGGTCCAGCTTCGTCCTCCGGTATTGGCGGCGTCAGACTTTTACAGATTCCCTCTTATTTTATCAAGAACAAAATAAATGTATTGATTTTATGTGATTAAATGACAGTCCATTTTTGGATCAACGTTTTTTGGGTCCTAAAGCTTGTTCCAGTCTCGGCGACGTCTGCTCTTTGGGGCGCTCGACTTTTTTAGTGTCAACAAATGTGTACTTGAGTCAAGGGCTTAAACGACATCCATTTTTGGATGTAGCATTTTGGGTCTTATCTGGGCATTTCAGGGCACGGGGGCCACAAAATCAACGTTAAAGCTTTTATTCGACTCGCCCGATAGAAGGAACAACTAGGCAGACGGTCATCAAAATTTCGGGTCGCTCTCTTGGTCTATCAGTCATGCTTGCGTATTTTTCCTCTATTAGGTCTACCAATGGTTACTACCTGGTCTTATGACAAGAAAAAGATGGGCGAATTGAAACTAGTACCTGAAAGATTTCAGAAGAAAAATTTGAAAAATGGACTTAATGTTGAAGCTACTTGTTTATGTCTTACTCACTGTGGAAATTTTGTAATTATAGGATACAGTACTGGTCATGTGGATAGGTAATTGATTACTTTTTCTTTTAAATTACGCGAGTAAATCAAAGGAAAACCTTAAAAGTGTAATAAATTTTAGGTTGTAACAATTAAGAAAAAATCATACATATTATTTTTTGAAGTAGTTTCCCCATGACGTTGAATGCAAGTATTTCACCGCTTCAGAAGTGCACGAATACCACGTTTAAAAAAATATTTTGGTCGTGACCGTAGCCACTCATGCACCGCGGTTTTCACCTCTTCAACACTTCTGAAATGCTTGCCTCCCATTGCTTCTTTGAGTGGTCTGCACACTTGAAAGTCACTAGGAGCGAGGTGTGGTGAATAAGGTGGATGTATGAGACATTTAAATGTGATATCCTTGATAGTCTGAACTGTCAAACGGCAGTATGCAGTCGGGCGTTTTTATGCTGTAATAGTACACCTAAAGCACAGTAAACCCAATACAGTAGCAAAAGTGAGCTCCAAGTTGGTGACGGGATTTTGACGGCGCGTGCGTCGGCGGGTCCCTCTTTCAAAGTGGCCGCTCAATGTTTACATCTGATCTCGGAATGTCTTTTGAAATGTATTGTCGATCGTTTCTTGATGTAACTGCAGTTTATATGAATTAAAAACGTTTGTAAGTAAAGAGAATCGAAAAGGTTTGCAAACAATTTATATAATCATGGGGAAAGGAGCTTATCGTTGTGCCGTTGACAATTGTAAAAATAATTCAAAAAATACGCCGGGAGTGAGTTTCTTTCCCCAAGATGTTGAAAGGTAAGTGTTTTAATTAAAGAATATCAGTTGCGTAAGGAACCGTACGCGGATAAATTGAATAATTCTGAGAAGCCATTTCTCTTATGAAATGTTTTTAATTATAGAGCGAACATTTGGTTTCCAGCAACCAAACGTGCCATCAATTATCCATTTGAAATTTTGTGCAAAAATTATAAAATATATTTTTTTCAAAAAATGAAAAATCATTTATTTGACCGTGCATATCCAGACGTTAATATAGGATCAAATAAAGAATACTCCGTGTGTCAAAGGCTAATAATAACACAGGTAAAGATCCTTATAACAGTTGGATTTTATTGTAATTACAACAAGGCCCGATCAGGCCCAGAAACATTCAGCTTGACATAAAATTCCTTGCTGAATTCAAATATGTAAAAATTTGGGTTCCAGTTTAAGTTTTCACATTTGAGCCTTATAAAGTCATGGACCCAAAATCTGAAAATGTCTTCCTGTCAAGTTTTTCACTTGTATTCGTCTCTTTTCTAATAAACCGCTCCACTCTTTTTGTTACTCATGCTGCATTAACTTGACATTTTATTGAATCAAAAATGTTCGGACGTTTGATTAATATCTATGATTTTGAAATAATAAAACTTTGCACAGTAACATTATTTCTATTTGAAATCTACCACTGGTCCCCTTTTTAACATGGCAGACTGCCACGTGACCTCTTGAAAACTGAGATCTAATTTTCCTTTACGGTTACCCCTGAGTTTCGCTACTATACGGGGTTTACTGTGCCTGAAATCAGAAGTTGTAGTCGTTTACTCCTGATTGCAGGGCGACGTTAATCTGTAAGCAGATTTGAATAAGAAGTACTGGTGCCCCCCCCCTTTTATGTAATGTTCCAAAATTACTCCCCTTGCATCCCAGAAGAGAGTGAGCATTACTTTTCCCGCTGAGAGTTGAGAGCGGAATTTTTTTCGTTTCGGCGCACAGTGATTCGGCAAGAACATGCTAGCGGGACAATATTTATGACGTAATTTCCAGGAACCACTGATAACGACTTGTAAACCCCCCCCCCCATTTAACGAATTCCAAGAATTAATTTGTTTATCACCTCATAAAGGTATCTTATCAGGGGGTCAAAGTAACCCTTATAAGAGAGGTCATTTTCATTTGCAAATCAGTTGCATTTTATGCACACTTGTGATAACATATTTTAAAATTGGTAGCAAAGTGAAACGAGTTTTTTGTGATGGAATATTCTGTTGAAGGTATGTACTCTATTATGACTTATATTTTTTATAAAAAATATGTATACTTTTGGTGTAATATCAATTTGTAAATGTATAGATAAATTCAGCAAATTTTACATTAATTGTAAACTTTAAAAGTAGCAACTTTTTTTATCCATATATATCCACCTAGATTTTTCTATATGTAATACCTACAACATTCAGGCACAGATTCGTATATATTATAGACCCCGAAAAGGCCCGAAAGTAAAATTATTTTATTTTTTTCAGAACGAGTCGTGACTATGACGAAAATGGAGTTTTTTGAAGAATGGCTAAAACATGACAAAACTGAACGAAACAGTGGCATTTTTTATTATATAAGTGAAAAATTCAATATGTCTGATGTTTCTGACGATTCTCTAAAACGACTCAAAATGAAAATATCAAGCCTTTCAGCAAAATTCAATCAAAAGTGGACTTCTTTAAAGTGTAACAAAGAAATGTTTCTAATCAAACATAAAGATTGGTTAGAGGGATCCGGAATCGAAATAAAGATGTGTGTTAACCAGCCGTGCACTTCAACATCATCAGCGGCTCTTTCCGTAGGGCGACCCAGAAAATCATTTGAAGACTCATCAACGAAAACGAAGAGACGGAGAGTAGAAGATCTTTTGGAATCGCGAAGTGCAAGTGAGCTTATTACAGCAGCTGAGTTAGCTACTCGAAAAGAAGGGCATCGAAGTGTTGCTAAACAGATCCATAACGTCGCGGTCAGTGAAACTAGAGAAAAGAATAAGTGTTCTGAACAAAGTCGGCAGTTAACACCAGACGAAGCTTTAGCTTATTATGTGGACTCGAAATCGACTTCTCACTCATATAAACAAACAAGAAAATGGTCAATGAAAGCGGGACATCAAGTGTATCCATCGTTTTATAGTTTAGGTAAGTCCAAAGCTTCTTGTTGTCCTTCTGACGAATATATTTCTGTGACTGAATCTCGAGCTGAAATTAAACTTCACGCGATTTTGGATAAAACCGCTGAACGATTAGCTAAAGCTCAGACGGAAGTCATTAGAAGTGTGTTACCTCGTTCATATTATACGTTGGTAAGCAAATGGGGCTGTGATGGGAGTTCGGGGCATAGCACGTATAAGCAGAAATTTGAGAACACTAACGCTACAGACGAATTTTTGTTCGTATACTCATTTGTCCCTTTGAGACTGCTTGATGGCGAAACTGTGATCTGGCAAAATCCAAGACCTTCCTCTACTTTATATTGCCGTCCTATTAAGTTTATTTTTGCCAAGGAGACAAAAAAGTTTACGAAAGAAGAAACTTCTAAAATTTTAGATGAAGTAAGTCAGCTTCTTCCAACATTATGTAACGTTGCTGGATCTCAAATCTCTGTTAAACACGATTTGTTGTTGACAATGACTGATGGCAAAGTGTGCAATGCCTTAACAGACACAAGTTCAACACAAAAGTGTTATATTTGCGGTGCCACCCCGTCTACTATGAACGAGGAGTCAAAGAAATATCCCAGCAACGAAGAACGCCTTGCATTTGGTTTATCTACTTTACATGCATGGATCCGCACGTTTGAATGTTTGCTTCACATCGCTATCGTTTAGAAATAAAAAAGTGGCAAGTCAGGGGAGATAACGACAGAGCTATTGTGAAGCAACGCTCACAAGAGATACAAAAAGTGTTTAAAGATCGTATGGGTCTCATTGTAGATAAACCAAAACCTGGGTATGGTAACACAAATGATGGAAACACAGCACGTAGATTTTTTTCCAAAGCTGAATTGAGCAGCGAAATTGCAGGATTAGACGTAAACCTTATTCGTAGATTTCATGTAATTTTAAGAACTTTGTCATCGGGATATGACATAAATTATATAGAATTCGAAAAGTTTTGTGTTGATACTAGAAAATTATACCTTGATCTGTATTCGTGGTATTCCATGCCCGTTACTGTGCATAAAATTCTTGTACACAGCGCGGAAGTTATAAAGTCTTTTCTTCTTCCCATTGGACAACTCTCCGAAGAAGCCCAGGAGGCAAGAAATAAAGACTGTCGTAGATTCCGTGAACGGCACACCAGGAAGCGGTCACGTATTGCCACAAATACAGATCTTTTGAGAATGCTTTTAATTACGTCTGATCCTGTTATCAACTCGTATAGAGAATTACCGCGAAGAAAATTTACTTCTTTGCCATCGGAGGTTCTGCAGTTGATTATCCCACCTTCATTGCCATCCGAAACACCATCAATAAGTCATCATCACGAATTAAATGAGGAGGATTATTTACTCTCTGAATATTCTACTGAATGGGAGAGAACGGTGATGACGACTCATCTGATGGTGACTAGTAGGTTTAAGTATTTTTTTATTGTAATTATTATTTTTATTTTATTGTGTGTTGTAGTTGCTTATAATTCATGCCTTAGTATATAAGTTATTTAATATTATATTTCTTTTACTTATATACCTTGTTATTGTAAATAATTGATATATAGATACTGTTATTGTACTAATTTATTTTAAAAGAAATAATATTTTGTAAATTAATAAATGTGGGTACTATCATTATGATTTTTATTTTTTTCCTAGAAATTTCTTTGTAAACAAACATGATTGTGCTTTTCACACATAATGAGTAGGTAGACGTATGTAGCTAATTAAAGAACAATTAGCGACAATAGTGAACAAATGAGACACATTAGTAAACCACTTCCGTCTTGCAGCTACATATTTCGATTAATACACATACAGTACACATTTTTCAACTTTTTTTTTCTTAAAATAGCTTAAGATACCTGGAATATACATAAACAATTGAAATAAGTGAAGAAATAATATTGTCCCGCTAGCTTGTACTAGTCGAGACACTGTGCGGCGGTGAGCTGTACCGTCATTCTTTGCTTGATTTTTTTCGTTTCTGATTGGTGATAATGAACTCAGGTTAGTTTTCGACGCGGTAAGCTTGCCCCGGTTGTTGGAGATCCTCCACAGAAGTTAACGCCTTTTTTAAACTTTCTACACACAATCCAATTTTCTGCAAGGACAAGCACGAATCACGGTACTGCGCTCATTCTGCAATGGACTCCAATTGGTTTGACACCTTCACTACTCAGAAAACGCATCACAGATCCCTGCTTTAACGCGGTACATGTTGACAGTGGGACAGCCATCTTGTTACTGATGCTGCTGCCTTCTTTGTTACGGTATCACTCTGCCACCTGTCAGTCATTTTGTGAAACTCAAGGAACACTACTACCATTTACCGAACCAATCATCCAACTTTCCCGAGATTCATTGTACTTTTAAGGTGTTCATTTGATTCACCTTCATATATAATTTAACATAAAAAAATGTGTTTTTTTTTATGCAGATTCAATATTCAATCAGGAATTTGGAGAGATTCATATGGAGATCCCAAAGCGCATAATAGTTGTATAAGAGGTGTAGCCACTGATGTCTTGAACCAAATAATAATAACTGGGTGTAGCGAGGGGTCTATTAAATTTTGGAGGTTTAAATGTAAAGGTGAGTAGGTGACGTACAGTCTGTGAAGTAAGAACGTGTCCGCGATAATTCATTTTTAGTAGATGCGGTTCTAGCGATTCAACAAAAAATGGGTAGAGGGAACCTTTGTCTACGCCATATTTTAGTAAGAGTGTCAGTCTACTCCGACCTTTTGTCGAAATCACGTGAAATCCAAAATGAGTCACTTGTTTGCGCGTCGGTCTTTCTTTGTTCTCATTCAAAGGGGGCCTAAAATGACACATTCCGCGGCCGCTATATATATTAAAAAGTCGGTATCGTTTGTGAAGAAGTGGGTAAATCATTTTAACGAGACGAAAAATGTGGACGATTTGCCAAAACCTGACTCGGTAGGCAAACTCACTCCGAAAGTTGAAAAACGGATCGTGTTTGTTTTTACGAGACCCGAAATTGACGCCGCGCCAAAGAGCGACAAAGAAAATCGGGTTCGAATGTGTCCCATGAGATCGTTCGATAACATCTTCGTGCTCATGATATCAAGTTCCGAAGCACGTTGAATTAACCTTTGCTGGGTGAAAATCACGTCGCGAAGCGGCTCGCTTGGGCCCACGATAATATATTAGAGTGGCCCTCAAAATCGCCGGACGCCAACATTATTGAAAACGTTTGGTCTCTTGTAAAGCGAAAGCTCAGAGGAAAGGCTCTGGAGTTTGACTCGGTTGTCTCGCGAGATTTGACAAAATTTGGAGATCATTGCCCGAGTATGCAGAAAATCTCGTCGACAGCATGCCTCGAAGATGCCAGGCGATTATTGATGCAGGAGGCGATTGGAAAACTTACCAAGGTAATTACGCCGTTGTTAGCACACCAAAGAATTCATTGATGGCAAAAAACGTTCTCGAAACACATTTTTTCAAGAATACGAGCGGTCACGTTCTTACTTGACAGACTGTACTTAAGTATCTGGGAATAACCATAACCGTTTCTCTCATGATTAAGTGCATTTTCTCATAGCCCACTGTTCCACAGTATCAAATGCTTTCTGAAAATCCACAAGATAATGGTGGCATTGTTCGAGTTATTAGTGGTTTTACCTTCAATGACACACAAGTTAAAAAGAGCTAAACTAAAAATAAAAAAAGGCTATAATCATGTATTTTAAAATGTGCTTAAAGCTTTTACAAAGTTGTTTTCTTAACTACATCTATATTTGTTTTCCAGGAACTAGTCATTTTTATAAACTAAATCTGGAAGAAGCAGTAAACTTTTTCCGATCCCATAAAGAGAGTTCAATGTTAGCCGTTGCTTTAGAAGATTTTAGCGTAGCCATAGTGGATATTGACATGAGGAGAGTAGTGAGAAAGTTTATTGGACACATGGCCCAATTAACAGATGCCACATTCAGTCCAGATTCAAGGTGGTTAAGTAAGTTCAAGCGTCCAGTGTTTTTAAAGTATTTTATTTAATTTTATTTCGGCTACTTTTTCATCTGTTAAAACAGTTTCTCGTTTAGAAATATCATCCATATTGCTCCTAAAATTTCGTTCTAATCGACAAAACGTAGTATCATCCAGGACATACCTGTCGGAGTAACGTTCTCGATATAGTGTAACGTGTTAAAAAAAAATACCCTCTCGTTTGGGCGCAATTTCGTAACCTTTCAATAACGCCCGCACGTTGAGGCGCAATTTTGTAACCTCTTAAAGCTGGGACTTTTTTATAGCCTCACGTTGGACCGCTATTTTAAAAGGTCTTACCCTACTTTATTTTTAATAAATATATTTATTAAATAGAAGTCGTTATTTGCCCTTACGTATATCATAATTTCTGAGAATGGATTGAGTGAATATTAATACTGAAAGAACTAAATAAATTAGACATAAACTAGCTCAGTTTTTTGGTAGATAAATATGGATAAGAGATAATTTTTGTACGTCTTTTGAAAATAGTCTCTATAGTTGTTTAAAATTTTGGTTGTACAGATTTTGGGCACCATTCATTTTAAAATAAAAAGAATCTAACTTCAGCTCAAAAAAATGAAAAAAAATACTGAAGGGTTATGTAGTTGTTGAAAAAAAATTTTAATATGGTACAACCGTTGTGTCCTGAAAGATAAAACGGGTGATTCAGTGAAACGCTAGATTTAAATAAAGAAGAGGGTTTATTAATGACAAAATTAAAAGTTCTAACTTCGCTACACTTTAAAATTACTACTACTAAATAAAATCCCTTAATCTAGTAGATGGTACGATTTTATAGAGTCTTTAAATCAGGATTCTAATTAAAAGCTTAGCTAAACACGATGTTAAAAATTCGTGGAATTAACTTCACTAGTTACACGTGCTGAATAGACGATGTAAACGCACTTGTCAGCAGGAAGCAAGATCTATGGATTGATGTGCTTATGACTTACGGTTTTTCTGTTAGTTTTTTAGCCTGTCCCGGTGAGATCGTCATAACCATATTGTCTCAACCTTTGCTACCCCAGTTCCTTTTGGGCTGCTAAACACTTCTTGACCCGAAATGTCTCGGAATGAGCAGGAGATTTCAAGGAAAAGGCCTTAAACTTCAAAGCTAAAAACCGTCTCTGCACTACGACATCACTAATAAACTACCACGGCAACGTGATAGAAAAAGCCTACTCCGGCTTACTGATCGAAAAAAGCCTACTGCGGCTTGATGATCTAAAAAGCCCACTGCGGCTACATGATGGAAAAAGCCGTTACTGCATCTCGGCGGGAAAAAGCCTTTACTACATCTCGGCTGGAAAAAGCCTTAAACAATGCCATCCGTACGTTTAAATATTTTTCTCCCTTCCTTAAAATAACGTCTTTAAAATGACTTCCTTCCCGGATACAAATCTATAGCCAATCAGACACATTCGATGCAAACTAAAGAGTCCAGTAGTCAACCCGCAATGCACACTGTAAAATTTAATTTAAACTGCTCAAAAATTTAAAACACTGTTTTAAAGTAAACTGCTCAAAAGTTAAAATCACTGCAATAAATATAAAAATAGAGAAAAAATATAAATTATAGGGAGAAAAACAATATCGGAACATGATCTTAAAATCTAGGAAAAAATGAATGTTACAATAGTCTAACGGCTTTTCGAGAATTTCTTCGTGCTTCTCCATAAATAAGAATCGTATCTACTTTTTCAGCGTAGGAAACCACTTCGATCAGAAGCTATTAACACACTGTTTACTTAATTTAACTCTTATTGAATTAAATAGGTGAGCAAACAAGAGCTGTCAGATTAAAGTATGACAGCCCCCTACAAGATAAATTGTTTGAAAAACGCCAAACGTGGCATTCGATCCATAGCAACCGCGATGATGATCAAATAATAATATTTTAGAGGGTCTTTGCTGCATAACTTTTTTGTAAAACAAAAAACAGTGTCAGGAAGAAACGTTAAACAAAATTAGGGTTTTTCAATGCCGTTTTACAAAAGGTATATCGATGGAAAAAAAAAAGTTGTTTAGCGTCGCGGAGCCCAACGTCGTTCTCATTACCAAATGTCAAATACGTCAGTATACTTATTGACATGCACTATACCATTCTACATTTAAAAAAAAAATCGAACAGTTTTCCATAAATCGGGGCCGGGCATCTAAAAATGATCGCCCGTACGCGGTTCTTGGACCAGTGCTATAAAATCTGAAGTAGTTACTTTTACGCTCCGTAACGCCAGTCCCTTTCAAAATCAGGAACATTTTTTGGAATGTCGATGCCATCACTGCCTTCAGCGTCGTCTACGATTCGCGTTGTATCTCCTATCCAGTTTTAAAGCGGCGACCTATGAACTTCGTGTGGGAGAACAGCCCGAAGTCACAGGATGGCAAACCAGGCAAATAAGGGTGGTGGTGGGTGAGAGTCATGGAATTCTTCATCAGAATTGTTATGTACAAAATAAACATTGAACCGGTGCGTTATTATCGTGACGCAGGAGAAAACTGTTATGGCTCCAAATCCTTAGCCGTTTTTAACCAATAAAAAGCTCTTCAAAGATGCTCAAAATTTTCCGACCACTGTCTTCACGAATGATTTATTGAACTTTGACGATGATTTTAAGTGTGGTTGCTGTCTAAGATCATTCGGAACGCTCGTCGTCTTCCACCGAAATTCAGCAAGTCTTAAATCACAAAAACCGCCCGAAAATTTGCGTACAGTTCAGGGCTTCGTCCTCAAATGCTTTCCGTGTTATTTCATACGTTTCAGTAGTTATTTCCCGAATCTAAAACAAAATTTCACACATATGCGCTCCTGTTTTTTCATATCCATTGTAAAAGGATCCCAAAGAAACACAGTTAGATTTTTACGCGAACAACAACAAAACAAACTGAACGAGCTAAAAAGTCGTTGTTAGGGCTGTATCTACCGTCACCTAAATAGTTTCTCTTAGTATCAAATTTATAATCAAAACACCACATTTTTTTTTAAAGCTAGTTCTTAATATATCGATTTTGCGTCAGTTGTCTAATGATCTCACCAGATGTGTCTGTTTTAAGACGCATTTTGGAGTGCCTGAAAATCGTTTCTTCCTATCCACTGGAGGATAATGCGTAGCCATGATAGTCTTTTTAGTCTTATTCCCCGTTTTGCCCTGAATTTTAACCTGTATGATTAAGCGTTGAAAGCTATAACGTTCATCGCGAACAATGTGACCCAAGTAAGACATCTGTCTCCTGTTTGTGTTTTCAGATAATTCACAATCTTCTAGATTGACTCTCTCGACTACCTTTTCATTTTCTACTCTATCAACCTAAGATGTCCTGGACATTCTTCTTAGCATCCACATTTCAAATGCCTCTAGTTTGTTAACAGATGATATTCTCTAAGTTCATGTTTCAATACCGTACAGTAGAATGGACCAAACATAGCACTTAGCATCCGGTACCTGAGTTGTAAGCTGAGGTTTTTGTTACAGAGAAATTTGCGCACCTTGATGAAAGCTGATCTTGTCTGCTCAACTCGGGCTTTAATTTCCATATCAGGATCCCACTTATCTCAGGTATCTAAACTTTCTGAGCTGTTCTATATTCTGGCCATTTGTACGAATGAGGACGTGTTTTGTTTATATTGATGTTCCATCTAATATTTTCTTCTGCTTTGTGTATAGCTTTCCATAATGCCTGAAGAACATGTGCGCTATCTGCTAGAATGGCAGTGTCATCCTGTTGTGCTGATGTTGATATAATCAATATACTTTGTAAATTATAAACATCCAGATTTTCACTTAGTGTTTTTTTTTTAAATTTCAGTTACTTCTGCTATGGACTGCAGTATACGTACATGGAATATACCTTCAGGTCAGCTAATTGATCAATTTGCAACTTCATCAGCGCCTATATCAATTGATATGTCTCCAACTGGTGAGGCTCTTGCCACAGCCCATGTAGATTATTTGGGTAAGTCAATTTTTTGGTCATGTTATAATATAATGTAATAATACCTATTTTATAGATTTAACTCTCTTTGCTAAAAAGCATAACGTAATTGTAAAGAATTCACTCCTCGAGATTTGCATGCGTTTTTTGGTTTCCGGATTCCAACTGTTGCAATAACTCTCGAACAAAATAAGATATTGATTTCAAACTTTGTATACTTGAAGTAAGAAAGAAACCTGTAGTTTTTGAGCTATATCGTTTCAAGGGAAGGCGTAAAAGGGGTGGGAGTCCATAAATTTTGTAATTTCAATAGTATTGTGAGGATTTTTCCTAGTTTTTGGTTGCACAAATAAACAACATTAACTGTATAGTTGTAAAAAATATTTAAGTTTACATTTTGTTGTATATTTCAGGTATTTTCCTATGGACTAATAGAACATTATATCAAAAAGTAACCTTAAAGGCACTATCTCCACAAGAGGAACCACTTCTAGTTGATTTACCAGAGGTAAAATAAATGTATATTTAAGATGATGCTATTTTACAGTGGTGTAAGCCACATTCATTTTTTGTAAAATTTAAACTTTTAAGAGACTTCTTTGAGCTTCTTAAAAGTTTTATTTTATTGGGGCAGTAAATAAGGAAAGTCTGTGGCTCAGACTATTGTAGTTTTAAACAAGGCTTCGATTTAACACACTCCAAAAATAAAATTTCAGATTAATAAGACAATTTAAATTTAAGGTTTTACAAGAATACAAGGAAGAATCCCAAGAAGACATCTCAGATGAACCAGAATTCATCTCACCTGAACAGATAAGCAAAGATCTCCTTACACTGTCAGGTGTATCGACTTCCAGATGGCAGAACCTACTGAATATTGATATAATCAAGCAGAGAAACAAACCTAAAGCTGCTCCAAAAGCTGCTAAGATGGCACCTTTCTTTTTACCAACGATATCTACATTGACAGACTTTCAATTTGACCTTAAGAATTCTTTACCTAGTGAAGAGGGCCTTTTGAAGCTTCTTATGCCGGAAGACTTGACAAACTTTACAGAATTTGGGAAACTCTTAAATAAATCTAGAGAAAATAATGATTTCACCGATGCCATAGAAAAACTTAAGTCTTTTGGACCCTCCATGATAGATTTTGAAATTAAATCATTAGCTCCTGAGGGAGGAGGTTCAATAGAAATTGTACTGCAATTCATGAAACTTATCGAAGCAGTTTTAAAGTCCAATAAAGACTTTGAACTAGCTGAAGCTTATTTAAGTGTCTTTTTGAAGTCACATGGGAGTTTAATAGCTGAAAGTGAAGTTTTAAGGAATTTTTTGACAAATTTAACGAGCTGTCATTTGGTGGTGTGGAGCAGGTTGCAGAAGAAGTTGATGTATAGTATATGTGTTGTGCAGAATTTAAAGACTATGTGAGGAGAGGTATTGAATAAATTGTTTTTTATACATCTTTTTTTATTAATTACCATCCACGTAAGTGTCCTTTCATAGTAGCAGAATTTTTGCACATCAGTTATGCAGAAGGGGCATAGCTTCTGGACAATTATTCGCTCAGCTCAGCTTATTTGTTTCACACAACTCACAAAACTATAAACAGGTAAACTGCCTCTATCCACTATTCAAACTTATTACCTTAGCAAAGATATAATTTATTTATTTACTGCACTTTACAGATTGATCAGAGATCTTTCCAATTACAAAGTACTAGAACTTAAATTAACTTAATTTAAATAATATTACATAATAATGTACATACACTTAAAACAATGCACGCAATTTAGTTTTGAAAAGACTGCACTTATCATTAAATATATCTACACTATTCTGGATTCCATTGTATAGCATGCAAGCATTATACAATGGAGATCCCAAGTAATGGTTATTATGGGCTACATCTGATATATAGAAAGTGCTATGATTTCTTGTGGTGTACGTAGGAACACTGAAAAATAAGTTGGACAGAAATGCCGGGTCATCAATGAGACCATTCACTACTTTGTACAAGTAGAGCATGCAATATTGTTTTCTACATTTCTCTAATGTTACCATCCCATAGCGTTCTTGCAACAGTGTAGAAGAGATCATAGAGTTATATGAACCAGTTTGTTTATAATGCATGTAACGCATCATTTTGTTCTGTATCAATTGAAGTGTTCGCCTGTGACAATTATAAATGGGTGACCGTACGATACTCGCATATTCTGATATATTTCTAACATAGGATATGTATAGGTGTTTTATGTAATTTGTACTTTAAAATCTTTTGTGCTTCTGACAATTAAGCCATACATTTTGTTTGCTTTGCTTGCTGTATAACATACATGATAGTTAAACGTCAATTTGGAATCAAAAATCACCCCTAAGTCCTTCATCTTATCCTCATACAAAAGTGGGACATTCTCAATACTATATGTAAACTTTATCGGCTTCAGTTTCGTAGTATAAGAAACAACCGTACACTTACACTAAAGTAAATCTTATTGTCAATTGCCCATTTTGCAACGTTGTCTATATTATTCTGCAAAATCCGGCAGTCGATCTGATTTCATAATAAAGTTTCAAGTCGTCAGCAAATAATGGGCAGGATGCATTTTTAACTACACCAGTTGATATAGAGTAAAAAGAGCAGAGGTCCTAGGTTGGACCCCTGCGGAATCCCGAATGTAGGTGTAAAAGGTTTGGACTCATACCCCTTTATCTTTACTACATGTTCACGATTATAAAGGTAAGTTTTTAAAAACTCAATTAAATTCACGTGGAATCCAAAATCCTTCTCCAGCTTATTCAACAATATCGCAAATGAGACCTTATCGAATGCCTTTTCAAAGTCTGTCTATACAATATCCATTTGGCCGCGCCGATTTAAGACATCTGACGTTGCCTGCGTTACCGCTAATAAATTACTAATGACAAATCTACCCTCCATAAAGCCGTGCTGATAAGTACTTATGCTGTGACGAACCGACGTTGATATATTGTTATAAATAATCTTCTCAAAAACTTTAGCTGCCGTTGAGAGTATTGCAATTGGCCTAGAGCTCTTTATATCGTTTTTGTTACCCCTTTTAAAAATAATTTAATAACATTTCTTCATTAAAGGAATATTTGTATTACTATGCGGACATAAAACATTTAAAATTCAATTTTTACAATTTATATTTTGTTATACAACCACAGATTAAAAGAGTACAACTTGTTTTAAATTTAAAACAGGTTTGTTAACATACATAGTGTTAAATATCTAGATGATTAGGACACTTCAACAACAGAAAGAACTTTGTTTCAGTATTTTATGTTAGTTAGAACTATTTAAAACTAATGGGGACCATACACATACAGAAGACCAGCGGCCTGTTAGACTGAAAACCCAATACACCTTCAGTTGGATCCAAGCCGGCAAGCAGTCTTCCTCACTTCATCACTGGGGAACATTTTAAGTTGACTGCCTGCCTGCCTGGATTCAACTGGGGTGTATGGGGGCTTTCAGTCCAACAGGCCGCCAGTCTTCGATGGACTGTTCATGCATAACTGTCAGGCTTGCCGGTACGTGTATGGCCCCACATCCAGAATCCTTTGCCTATGATTAGAACAATAGACAAAGTTAGTTTTCATCATAATTAGAACCACAGGCAAGGGATTGGAGTTAGTTTCCATTTTAATTAGAACTATAGTGGAAACGCCCAAATTTCTGTCTATGATTAGAACACTGGATATAAACTATGCATTCGAGTTAGTTTAGACAAGGGATTCGGATGAGGTTCTGTATTATAACACTAAATAACTAGGGCCTATAAACAAGTTACAACCATATATCTTGAGCCAAACAGTGGCCATCTATGAACCACCAGCATCACTAATCTGTTTTTATCGATTGTTTTCTGAGAATCTTAAATTACTTTCAGAATTATACATCATAATTAAGAAAAATTTTGTTTATCACCTTAAATTATAAAAGTTAGTGCCTGATGAACATTTCTAGTGGCATTGATGAAACCAAGGAGTATTAAAGGAAATAGGATTTTCCTGTGAAAAACAGCCAAAGAACAGAACTATTTTTTAACTACAGGAAAATTTAAATCGTGCAGATACACTTTACAACTTTTACAGCAGTAAGGTTTTTTTATAAATTAAAGTTTTTTTCAGTATGATTGTCCAGGAGACTTAGCATTTTGCTGCCGATTTTGAGATAATAAGCTATAAATTGGTGTATACCTTCGTTTTGGCATTGTTTATGTGTAGTCAAAAGTCACCGATGATAGCTTGTTCGGTTCATCAAAAAAAACGAAGGTCAAAGGTCACAAAAATTGGTTTTTTTTCAACAATATCTCGTTTTTTATGCTCTAAATCACTTTGGGACCTATTATAAAAGTTGTAGAGCATAAAATTCTCTACAAGATTGGTCTAAGGTATTTTTTTCTAAGTCTAACCGTCTTTGAAATAGAGCGCGGAGAGTAGGAAGTATTTGGTCGTATGCATGATAACGCTACGTTAGCTGCATAATGCAATACGTTGTGCAGTTTATACGTTAATAATTTACTAAAAATGTTTAAATAATCAACGAATTTCAATTATTTACTTGAAAATAAATGATATTTGTTTATAATATTTAGAAATAACATGTGTTTGATTAAATTTAGTAAATATTAGCTTAATTGCATTCTCATTATATTTTTATTTTCTCTGCTATGAAGTTGTAGAGATTTTCAAAATCGTTCTCCGAATTATTTATAATAAACGGATGGAATCATACTACTTTATGGCAGGATCTATGTAGTCAATTACGGACCGTATAATTTCCAAAAATGTTGGGTCCCTCATAGATACAATGCAGGTACATTTGCACTAATCAGTTTTAAATTTCGGTGATTTGTGCGATGTCGTAAATTTACAGTTTCGAGCGAATGATAATTCTAATTTATGGAGCTTATGCATATTATAATTTGAGAAATTTTAATATATACATAGGAAGTATTCGGATTAGTTAGTCTAGGGACTGCTCTGTAAAACCAATCAGCGGTGTGCACCACCAAGCAGCCATCCCCCTCTATTGAGTGGTTGCAAGAGAGCGAAAATACGAGAATATAAGTTCAAGAATTTTACCTTCTTAAGGCATTAGTGCGTGAAGCTTCGAAGAGCTAGAGTTTCTTCCAATTCACGTATATTCTCATATATTCTCTCTATACATCTTTACGATCAATGTGTGCGCGTATGTGTGTCGTCGACTACCTGTGTAATAGTTCACGTGTTATAGACGTAGAGGGCCACGCTTGACAGAGGGGGGCCTCTACCAACGGTCTTTTATGTTTTCATATAGTGAGTTGGGACAGATGTTACATAAGACTTGTACCGTTCTCAAGGCTTCTCCTTTTATTTAGTTTCACTAGACTTCTCTTCAGTGTAAAACTGAATTTTGGCAAATACAGACATACGATTTCGGGTAAAATGGCTGAATTGTGTTTTATATGTGAAAAGTTACTATCAGATGACAAAACTGTGAATGTTTCGTGTGGCTTACAAGTTTTAAAAAATGCAAGTATTCAAAGAAATGACGGTAAAATTGACTATTTGAACACTTTAAGTTCTGTAAAAGTGCATATTAACTGCAGGAAACAGTACACCAGTGAACATAGTATAACTGCATATAAGCGACGCCTGGAAGATGATGAACCTTCGACATCAAGTTCACCTCGTAGACTAAGAACTGAGCCTTTTGACTTCGCAAAATTGTGCTTGATTTGTGGCCAAACAGCTGATGAAGGAGAAGAAAAACGTAAACATCAAAAGTATAAGCGCGTCATTAGTAAGGTACAAACTATAAATATGAAAGACAATATAATTAAAAGAGCAGTTGAACGAGGTGATTCTTTTGGAGAATTAGTGAAAAGTCGCGTAATTAGTGAATTTGACTTGATTGCTGCCGGAGCAAAATATCACACTATTTGCATGACTAAATTCTTTCATTCAAAGCCGTCTAAACATGAAGAGCCGAGCCGAAAAGATGAAATCGAAGTAGCAATGCAAGAAATTTTTTCTTTTATTGAAAATAACGAAGATTCACAATTTACATTGAAAGAGCTTCGAGATGTCCCTACGCAGTATTTGCCCGATGATGCTACTATTATTTCCAATTTAAGACAGAAATATTTAAGTAATATAGTAATCACGGTGAATTGGGGAATGATTTAGGGCCCCAGGACTGGGGATGGTCATTGCAAAATGAGACCCTGGGACCAGTAGCAACATTGTTACCACCAGCACCCGAAGAGTTGCTGAATAGTATATTCTGCAATTGTAAGAAAGGTTGTAGTTTGAGTTGCGGGTGCAGAAAAGTAGGCTTGCAATGCTCCTCTGCGTGTGGTCATTGTAAAGGGCAAGCATGCCTCAATGCTCCATTGTATTCATATGACCAAGATGATGATAATGCGACGGATATATTTGAGATGCTAGAAACAACTGTAAATACGGACGACGAAAATGATGATGACGATCAATTTGATTTGCAAATTGAGCAGTTGGAAGAAGAAGAAGAAGAAGACGACGAAGAATGAACGATTTAATAAAATAATATATATAAAAATATGTAGAGGACTCTCACATTTTATTGTGATAAATATTGTATGTATATATATATATATATATATATATATATATATATATATATATATATATATATATATATATTTTTATTAATAATAAAGTATTCAATTTTTCTATTTTGAATAATATAAGGAAGTTCTTAAAATGTATTTGAGTTTATTCATTTCAATATCTTTTTTTAAACTACTATTTCCTAATTTAAATCAAACACATGTTATTTCTAAATATTATAAACAAATATCATTTATTTTCAAGTAAATAATTGAAATTCGTTGATTATTTAAACATTTTTAGTAAATTATTAACGTATAAATTGCACAACGTATTGCATTATGCAGCTAACGTAGCGTTATCATGCATACGACCAAATACTTCCTACTCTCCGCGCTCTATTTCAAAAACGGTTAGACTTAGAAAAAAATACCTTAGACCAATCTTGTAGAGAATTTTATGCTCTACAACTTTTATAATAGGTCCCAAAGTGATTTAGAGCATAAAAAACGAGATATTGTTGAAAAACCAATTTTTGTGACCTTTGACCTTCGTTTTTTTGATGAACCGAACAAGCTATCATCGGTGACTTTTGACTACACATAAACAATGCCAAAACGAAGGTATACACCAATTTATAGCTTATTATCTCAAAATCGGCAGATAGGCTCTTTTTTCAGCTATATTGCCTGGACTATGACGCGTATTTAGAAGTGACATCTAATAACCAAGAGATAAATTTTTAAAAAATCGAAGGATTTTACTCCTTTAGGGTCCGGATGTTATAAAGCGTATTTATTACCATAAAAAAGTTAGGTTAGTTTTGAGACTGATATGGGTTTATGGTTTTTCCGGCGGAAAAAATAAGTTTTTCTAAGAGAACATTATAAAAATGTTAGGCGTAAGAGTTACCTCTTTTAACGAAAATTTGGGAGAGCCAGAGCAAGATGCTAATTCAGCCCTAACGGAATTGGATAAAGGTATAAAATATTGTTATGTAGATGGAGCAAATCAACAAGCCTCTTGTTATTAAAAATTTATTTCCCATAATTTAAACGAAACATGTTTTCCCTATTTTACTACATAGTTCCCCTCTTTGTCCATGCAATTTCTCCTTCCAAGTGGTAATTTTTTTTGATACCATTCTTGTAAAAAGCTACTGAGGCTTGTGTCCAACCATTTGCGCACAAGCCCTTCCACCTGTTGGTCTCGAACCGCTCACTCCAAGTAACTCCTTTAGTGTACCGAGCATGTGAAAGTACATGGTGACAAGTCTGGACTGTATGGTGACTGTTCAAGACCTGTCTAGTGTATTTCCATAAGTTTCATTTGTGTAACTGAAACAACTGTAGTATGAGACCTCGCGTTGTCATAGGGGAGCAACACGTCTTGGATGGGGTAGTTCTGCCATTTTGTTCAATATGCAGGTTTAACCTGATAAGTGACAATTATGTGTATGATCCATTGTTTAAAGCAGTAAATTGACCAGTAGCACTCTCTCAGAGTCCTAGAAAACAGTAACTAATACTTCTTTCAAGGACAAACAGGTTTGACGTTTTAGCGTGAGAGGAACATTATGATTGTGTATTGCATAAGAGCACCATATACCTCTTTCTCACTTATGTTAAACTCTACTATACAAAATAAGGAAGAGAGACAGAGTTCCCTCATTCTAGATACATCCACCTGTGAACACTAAATGTCCTGCCAGGGCAACTCTTCCAGTCACAATTTGAAAAGGCTTATTTATATTTAGTCCACCCGGGTATATAACATGCTTATGAAAAACTACAAAGAATTGTCTAAATGAAACGAATTGTTTTGTTATTTGTCACTTATTTTTTATTTTAAGGAAGGAATTTTATAAAAAGTTTTAAGAATATATTAAAAAATATTTCTTGAAATTTGGAAGAAAACGTCTCTAAAGACCTGTAAATCTGTTCATAATCATAAAAAACATTTAAAAAAAATTTTACTGTTAAAAAAAAATACTTGATTTGCAAACAGTAATGTCATTGAACCCTTGGTAATAGAATAATTTTAATTTAAGTTTACTAAAATTTAATGATGGGTAATTTCAAATTGTACCAGGAAATTTGTTATAAATTGTAAATAAACCACCTTAGTTTGTAGTATTACGCTTGACAATGTAAAAAACCTATGAAACTGCAGTAGCAGATAAATAAAAAATAAGTGACAAATAACAAAATAATTTATTTCATTTCATTTAGAAATTTAAAATGTACTCTCACAAAGTAACGGACACCTCAATTATACAATTAGAAATAATTGTCTTTTTCTTTAATTTTTAGGCTTGAGATCAGGAAAAGTAGGTGAACAATGTGAGGCTATTGTTCGATTTCCAAAATTATTTGAAAAATATCCTTTTCCCATACTTATAAATGCATCTTTACTAAAATTAGCTGATGTGTTCCGAATGGGGTAAATATTTTTGTTGTTTTAATTATTGGTGCTTTTTTTGATTTCTTAAATTTTTCATTTCAAGCAACAATTTTCTAAGACTGTGCGTGCTCCGAGTGTGTCAGCAAAGTGAAAAACATCTTGACAAGATTTCAAATGTGGATGAGTTTGTCAGAAGAATTTTTAGGTGAGTATATAACTTTAGTTAAAATTTAATTTTTATATACCACTGATAAAAAGATAAAAAGTTTGCAGATTTGTAGCTATTAAAATTTTATATATCATTCAAACAATAATGTGACTGTCAAGACGTTAATAGTTTTATTAGAATATTTGAAAAACTAACATTTGCCATTGAACTTTGAGCTTATATTAATAATCTTCAATATGCAATACACCTATTCTGATAAGAATTGTAAAAATTTAATGTGGCATAGCGTAACTAAATTTATTAATGTAATTTAATGTAAAAAAAAAAACCAGTCAAGTGCAAGTTGGACTTGCACAATTAGTGTTCCGTACAGTGATTACCTTTAAAATAAAAATTAGCTACCCAGTAGCCAATAAATGAATCTAGAATCTAGAAGTAAAAGTTTAAAACAAATATTTACTACCTAAATATTTGTTTAATTATAACCAAATAAAATAAAACCATTTTGGCTTTGGTACCTATCTGTTGGTCAGCAGTCATCATAATATTACTGATTGCACCAAATATGTTTTGATATTTTGTAGCTCCTAGTCCCAATTGAATTACCAACTTTCTACACATTCACCATTCTGCCATGCCTTAGTTTTTTTTTTATACCAGAAAAATTATCAAATTTAATGCATTCATGATAATTTTTGCTCAATCTACACTTTATGAAAAATATTCCAGAATTTTTTCAAAATTTTTTGATCAATACGTTTTGAGATAAGGAGGCTATCTATTTTAGGCAATTTATACAAAAAAAAGCGTGGCCGAGTATTAGATCATATATATTTTTGAACTCGTATTTTCACAAGCTTTCATTTGACACCCCACCCAATGATCTGGTAAAATCTTTTTTCACTTCTGATTTCACCCCCCATATACCAGATAAATTATCAAACATAATGCACTCGTGATAATTTTCACTACATTTTATGAAGAATATTTCAGAATTTTTTCAAAATTTTTTGATTAGTATTTTTCGAGGAGGCGGAGATTTTTGGTCATATTTTTAAAATAATACAGAGAAAAGTGCGCGCAGGTATTACATCATATATATTTTTAAACTTGTGTTTTCACAAGCTTTCATTTGACACCCCACTCACTTCCCCCACAAGCTAACCTCTTAACTCAAAATTTAACTTTCAAAACTACACGGCTCTAATTGGACCATTAATTCCTATATTTTTGCCAAATTTCAACTTTATATGTCAAATAATTTCTAAGAAAATCAGGTGTGACAGGTGGACACCGAAATGATCCCCTAAGTGTTCTGTACGGAACACTAAAAAGTAATAAACAAAGTTTGGAGATTGTTACATCGATTATCACCTAATAGAACAGTAATAATGTGGTTACAGTGTAATTCACTCAAATGATCCAATAGCAAGAGCAGTAACTCTAAGAACTTTTGGAGCAGTAGCTGCCATAATTCCAGAACGTCAACAAATCCATCACAGTATAAGAAGAAGTTTAGATTCACACGATATTGTTGAAGTCGAGGCAGCTATTTATGCTGCTATTCAATTTGCTGCACAATCAAAGTAAGTTTTGGAAGTTTTAGTGAAACTAGTTACTTTAAGTCATCAATTTTTATATGTTTACATTTACTATGAAATGTTAATAACATTATAACCATCCCAAAGATTGTGAGAATACCTTTCACAATCATAGGCGTTGGAAAGTCACTCCAATTTGAGACAATCTAATCCCAAGAATCAGAATTTTCATATAGAAAATTTTTACTTAATATATTAGATTGTTTTTCAATTTTAATGAACTTTTATCGTACATTGGGGTAGTCTCGAGTCCTATCCTAATTAGTTATAGCACTGAACATAAATATTATTTTTAGAACATTTGCTGTCAGTATGTGCAACAAAGTTTCTGATATGATTCAGGGTCAAGCTACAACAGCTAATATGAAGTTGCAGTTAATACCCATCTTGCAATATATGCATCATGACACTAACACCGCAGCTATGGTTCGAACTTTATGTTTGGACCTGTTGCCTAGTTATCCCACACAAGATTTTGTATTAGTCACGTTGAATACTTTGACAAAGTTAGCTGCAACAACACTTGTCGATATTCCCAGCCAGGTAAGAGGAGAAATAGTCATATTTTATAGGATATTGTTTTACAGATCAGTGTTTGGTAGTACCTAAATACTTTTTACTCTTTTAAATATCTAGATAGTTTTCCAGTCTAGTATCTGTAGCTAGATACTTTTTTACACGGGTCTTTGTATCTAGATAACAGTTTTTGGTATCTGGTATAATATGATACAAGAAGTTACTAATGTGAGACATAACGTTAACCTGACCAATATCTGTTGACTACTTGCATTATTTTTCTTCTTTATCTTAAAAACCTGGGCGGAATCTGCGTACGTAAGTATGACAGCAGATCTCTGGATCTGATAAACCTCAAGGCTCATTGTCAAAAATTTTGAAATGCACTTGTTATTAAATTACCGTGTTTTCAGGTATTTCATCGAATATTTGTTAATGTTTTTGAGTATCTTTTATCTTTATGTATATATTTGTGTGCTCCAATATCTGTCATCTATATTTAGTAATGGTAAGATAAAACGAATATCTCCGTAAGTGCCTGGATAAGGGCTAGTAAATTCTGCCCTTTTGTTTATCGATCCTAGCCTGACTGATGAGTCTTGATATGGCGAAACGCGTCTCGGGATGGATTGACAAATAAGAGAACAGTGTGTGGACTACTGAAATATGGACCTTGTCTGTTTTTATGAGTTTTACATTAAACTACATACGTCTGAAGGGCATCCCTCGAAAACGTTGCTAGTGAAAATGTTACTTTTTACATGAATACCTATATCTAGATCAATGTTTTTAGTATCTGGCGTAAAACTGATTTTAACAAGTATAAAAAATGTCATACCATGTCCAGTATACATGATAAAAATTTCTCCATGTAGTGGTATCAAAGTTTTATTTTATTTAGGTAACTCTTCTTCTTAAGTACCTCAAGAATGATCCACGCTGGGAAGTAAAATCGGCCACCCTTCAACATTTGTATGAGTTAGCTAAGTCAGGGGCTCATATATGGCCGCAAGGGGTCGTTGATGATTTCACTGACTATGTTTTGACTACTAACAGAAATAAGATACTGATGCCTGGTTTATGTGTGATACAGGTAAGTATCATATTTTCTTAACACCCCGTATGAACAATAATTCATTTGAGACATATTTATGCTAAAGGTTACTATTTATGATTTTTCCTATGTTACAGTCTGTCAAGTAAGAACGGGAACGTTCGTATTGTTGAAAAAATGTATTCCGAGAAAATTTTTTGGCATCAGTGTATTCTTTGGTGTGCTAACAACGGCGCAATTACCTTCTGATATCTTCGAGACATGCTGTCGTCGAGATTTTCTGCATCTCTGAGCTTTCTCTTTACAAGGGACTAAACGCTTTCAATAGAGTTGGCAGCCGGCAATTATGAGAGCCACTCTAGTCTTATCGTGGGCCCAAGCGAGCCGCTTCGCGACGTAATTTTCTCCCAGCAAGGGTTTCGTCAACGTGCTTTGGAATTTGACACCACGAGCACGAAGATGTTGTCGCGTGGTCTGATGGGACACATTCAAAACCGATTTTCTTAATTTGGCCGCTCCTTGAGGCAGCGTTAATTTCGGGTCCCTGAAAACAAAGACCCGATTCGACTTTCGGAATGACTTTACCTACCGAGCCACATTTTGAGGAGTCGTCGACATTTTTTGTCTTGTTAAAACGATTTACCCACTTCTTCACAAACGATACCGACTTTTTAATATATTTAGCGGCCGCGAAATGTTTCAGTTTAGGCCTCTTAGGATGAAAACAAAAAAAGACTATTTCGAACCGACGCTGATACAAGTGACTCATTTTGTATTTTACGTGATTTCGATGAAAGTTCGAAATAGACTGGTACTTTTACTAAAATGCGTGGCAGACAAAGGTTCCCTCTGCCGATTTTAGGTTGAATCGCTAGAATCACATCTACCAAAAATGAATTATCGTGGACACGTTCTTACTTGACAGACTGTATCATGAAGTTAAATTTTGTTTAAGAGCCTGAATTTGTTTTCGAGTATATAGTTTCCCATTTGTTTATAGATGTGTGCGCCGACGACTAACTAGGCCGATATAGGACCCAAAAATGTAACCACAATCGGGACAGTTAAACAGTCTTAGTGGAAGTGCGTTTCTTCTTAATTGTCTGTGCCCCTGGTAGCTCGCAAGATGTTGTCTCCACTTTTTCGGCTAAATTATGATTATATTTTGTATATATATATATATATATATATATATATATATATATATATATATATATATATATATATATATATATATATATATACAGGGTTACAGGGAAAGTCGTCCTAGATAATTAAGGATGTTATAGTTTATGTCGTTTCTGACCGATTTGACTCTATGACATGATATCCTAAACTTAACCGTTTTCGAGATATTGAAGTTTAAATATTTTCTAAAAAAAAACATGTTTTTTTTTTGCTTTTATATCGTTTTTTTTTTATTAAAGGTTCTCAAGTGCGATTTTTTGGTTATTTTTAGTTTGTATGTCAAGTATCAAAAATCATCAAAAAATTTTGAACTAGTTACTAATAGTTTCAAATGGCGGCTTGTTAATGTTTCGAATTTTTACCAAGTGTTTCCTACTTTATATCAATAAAGAGAAAAAAAAATGTATGGAAGTTATTCTGCAAATTATTTTAAAAACTTTTACGTCTTTTTAGCTATCAAAAAAGGTATAATACTAGGAGTTTAATAGGAAAACTGTACACAGAATGACACCTAAAGCGGGCTCGGGTAGCAAAAGGTAAATTTTTAGTTCTAGGTGAAAATACGAAAAATACACAAATAAAACAAAAAATCTTGCAATTTAATATTTTTTATTAATTATAATTCATGTTCTATATGGTCGCCCCTATTTCTAACACAAATTCTCATTCTTTTTCTTAAATTACTTTTCACAACGCTGGCTGTGAGGTGCCGCCTCATTTCGTCAGCCGCACAATTATTTTTTGTCTTAGGACATCCACGTTTTCGATAGGAGTCATCTGGTCGTATACGAGACTTTTCATGTGACCCCACACATAAAAATCCATCGGTGTTAGGTCTGGGCTTCTCGCCGGCCAAGGTATGGGTCCGCCTCTTCCAATCCATTTGTTGGGATAATTGTCATTGCGCCATGCACGAACACTTCCTCTGTAGTGAGCTAGGCAGCCATCGTGTTGAAAGTACATGTTTTGTCTCAAACCAATAGGTAGGTCTTCCATCAAATTAGGTAAATCTTTCCGCAAAAAATTGTCGTATTCCTCGCCATTCAAATTATCTGGCAGGAAGAATGGCCCAACCAAATAATTTGAAATTATACCCATCTACAGATTTAAGCTGAATCTTGTGTGTGATCCTTTCGTTCTTTTTTTTGTTTGGGTTGCCTTCCTCTTTAGAAGCCCAATAGTGGGCATTGTGGTCGTTTGTAAGACCGTCTTTGTCGAATTTCGACTCGTCAGTCCATAGTATTTTCTTAAAAAAAGATGCAATGACTTGCACGGGCGTATAGTGGTAAGGGTGTTGCCCAACAGTATGCATTGCAAACCATACCTTCCACTGCGAAATACCAAGCTGTTGTGCGACAACATTTGTAGATGTGGTTGGGTCCACCTCAAAGAGACGTCGTATTTCGTTTTCTTCGTCTTCGTCAAAAATACGTGGTCGTCCCATGCCAGTCCGCCGTCTTTGTACGGAACCAGTTTCTCGTAGTCTTCGATAAGTTCCATCAAATACGCTAACATCAGGTACACGACGAGTAGGATATCGCAGTATGTATTCATCACGTGCACGCGACGACACTCCTTCGCAAAATCCGTAACACATTAGGATGTCAGTATATTCCTCGTTGGTATACGTTGCCATATTCACAAGCAGAGATCAAAATCCAGTTACGAGCCAATTCACACAGTCAGAAGATGAAACACAGATATTTTTAAAAAGCACGATATAGCACATCTACCACGGACGAATCGCATGAGCAGACTAAAAATCATTCAATAATGTTTAGTGAACAGAAAATGTCACTCGCACAGAGAGTACCCCGACCGGAAAAAATGCTTACCCAACCCTTTTTATTGTTTGAAGGTGCAGGTAGTAAACCGGTAATTGGTAGTATCTAAATTCTATTATTATGTTACTCTACATTTGGGCCTATTGAAATCTCATTTTCTTAGAATTTTCAATAGATCCAGTAGATATTATACCGTTTTAGATAGCTAAAAAGACGTAAAAGTTTTTAAAATAATTTGCAGAATAACTTGCATACATTTTTTTTTTCTCTTTATTGATTTAAAGTAGGAAACACTTGGTAAAAATTCGTAATTTAGAAACATTAACAAGCCGCCATTTGAAACTGTTAGTAACTAGTTCAAATTTTTTTGATGATTTTTGATACTTGACATAGAGACTAACTAAAAATAACCAAAAAATCGCACTCGAGAACCTCTAATAAAAAAAAATCGATATAAAAGCAAAAAAAAACATGTTTTTTTTTAGAAAATCTTTAAACTTCAATATCTCGAAAACGGTTAAGTTTAGGACATCATGTCATAGAGTCAAATCGGTCAGAACCGACCTAAACTATAACGTCCTTAATTATCTAGGACGACTTTCCCTGTAACCCTGTATATATCAAGGATTCCCTACAGCTGACGCTGTCTTCCTTCTCTCAGCCTTTGATTCCATCCGTTTCTATCTTCCCAGTCTCCATCTGTTAGACCCCTGTCCTCCATAGCCTCGTCCACATCGTCTCTCCACGATCGTCTGGGTCTTCCTCTTTTTCTTCTCCGTATAGGGCTCCACTCCGTTATTTTCTTTATCCACCTATTATCTTCGCTCCGTCTTATGTGTCCCCGTCGTTTTTCTTCAATGGTGTTTATTGCGTTCTCTTTGATGTTCATTCTGCTTCTTATTTCTTCATTTGTTATTCTCTCCATATGTCTCACTCTACAACATCTTCTCCAATACTCCATCTCTACCGCGTTAATTTTAGATTTATTCCTTTTATTGATCTTCCATGTTTCTGACCCATATGTCATTATGCTTTGTATTATTGATTTGTATATGCGTGTTTTGTTTTTCTTTTTAATGTGCTTGTCCCACAGGATCG
The DNA here is from genome assembly GCA_019049505.1 of Pachyrhynchus sulphureomaculatus. Taxonomy (NCBI): domain Eukaryota; kingdom Metazoa; phylum Arthropoda; class Insecta; order Coleoptera; family Curculionidae; genus Pachyrhynchus; species Pachyrhynchus sulphureomaculatus. The sequence goes on along the minus strand of CM032452.1, from coordinate 75,240,889 downwards.
AATTTAATTGTCTTATGCATGTCCGCGTTTGTCCTAATCTAGCTTTAATCTTTTCTTCTGATGTTGCGTTTTTTTAAAATGATGGTTCCTAAATATTTAAATCTATCGGTTCTTTTGATTATTGTTTCGTTATCGACTTCTAGATTTTCCACTTTCCCTCCTTTGTTGTTAGATATTCCGTTTTATCAAAGTTTATTGCTAATCCTGCTTTAGTGTATTCTTCTTTCAGTTTTCTTACCATATAACTGAGGTCTTCCCCATCTTGCGCAATAATTACTTGGTCGTCTGCGAAACCTAGAGTATATAAGTAATCTTCTCGTATTGGGACTCCACTACATTTTTGCTTCCATTTTTTTTTTTTAATGTTTGTTCGAGGTATATTTTGAATAGTGTTGGGGATGTAGAGCATCCTTGTCATAGGCCTTTTGATGTTTGGAGTCTCTTCCCTATTTTATGTCCTATTTTTATGTTCACTGTGTTGTTTTCGTAGAGAGCCTTTACTGCGTATATTAGTTCTTTGTCAATGCCTATTTCTTTCATTACGTTCCATAATCTTTGTCTTGGTACTGAGTCGTAGGCCTTTCTTATGTCTATGAAGGCTAGATGAACTTCTCTATTCTTTGCCAGTTTTTTTTCCATTGTTTGTTTTAAAGTGTACATATATGTGGTCTATACATGATTTTCCGGCCGTAAAACCTGCTTGGTCTTCTCCAATTTTTCCTTTTATATTTTCCTCCATGATATTTTTAATAGTTTTTCCATACAAACGTCCCATACTCGATATTATGATTAGAACTCTATAGTTTGTGCATTTTCTGCGGTCTCCCTTTTTAAATATAGATACTATATAAGCTTTTGACCATTCCTCTGGTATTTTTTCTCCATTTATCGCTCTGTGGAACATGTTTCTCAGCATTCGATGTAATTTATTAGACCCGTACTTAATCATTTCATTTACCACACCCCCAGGCCCTGCAGATTTATTATTTTTGAGTGTTTTTATTGTCTTCTTTACTTCTTCATAGCTTAGTTCTATCTGTTTTATTTCCTTATTCTGTTCTTCTTCAGGGTTCTCTTCTTGGAATTCTTGTCTGTCTTCTGTTAGCAGTTTCTTATAATATTCTTCCCACTCGCTTTCTGGGATGTACTCTATATACGTCTCTGTTTTACCACAAAATTTAAAGAATGGGTCAAATTTTTAATTTTAAAAAACCAAGGAGTTCTGTAGCAAGTTTTAGCAAAAAAATGATTTTTGTACTTAAATGTTACAAAGAAAAACAAGGATAATAATTTCTTTATTCGGGTACAAAACAGGCAATTGCCTAAATAGCATAGTAGCTACATGATACGGTCTGTCAAGTAAGAACGTGTCCGCGATAATTCATTTTTGGTAGATGCGATTCTAGTGATTCAACAAAAAATCGGTAGGGGGAACCTTTGTCTTCGCCATATTTTAGTAAAAGTATCAGTCGATTCCGAAATTTCGTCGAAATCACGTAAAATCCAAAATGAGTTACTTGTTTGCGCGTCGGTTCGAGGCAGTCTTTCTTTGTTCCCATCCAAAGGGGCCTAAAATGACACATTCCGCGGCCGCTAAAGATATTAAAAAGTTGGTATCGTTTGTGAAGAAGTGGGTAAATCGTTTCAACGAGCGAAAAATGTCGACGACATGCCAGAACGTGGCTCGGTAGGCAAAGTCACTCCGAAAGTCGAAAAACGAATCTTTGTTTTTACGGGTCTCGAAATTGACACTGCGTCCAGAAGCGGCAAAAATAAAAAAATCATATTTGAATGTGCCTCATGAGACCATTCGACGACATCTTCGTGCTCATGTCAAATTCCGAAGCACGTTGAAAAAACCTTTGCTGGGCGAAAATCACGTCGTGAAGTGGCTCGCTTGGGCCTACGATAAGATACTAGAGTGGCCCTCACAACCGCTAGACGCCAACCATATTAAAAACGTTTGGTCCCTTATAAAGAGAAAGCTCAGAGGAAAGACTTGACTCAGTTGTCTCGTGGAATTCGAAAAATTTGAAGATCATTGTAGAAAATCTCGTCGACAGCATGCCTAGAAGATGCCAGACGATTATTGATGCAGGAGGCGATTGGACAACTTGCTAAGTTAATTGTTCAGTTGTCAGCACACCAAAGAATACATTGATGGCAAGAAATGTTCTCGAAATACGTTTCTTCAAGAATACATGCGGTCACGTTCTTACTTGACAAACTGTATATCTTATTTACTTAATATTTAGTTTGCGTTTAACTGTTCCACATACTATCTGGAAGCATTTTTGATTTCTTTATATTTTAAAACTAAAAAATGATAAAGATGTGAAGTTTGTCGAAACGCTACCCTTTGATTTAAATAATAAGAACTTGGAAATCCTAGGCATTTACTTATATACCTATTATAAAATAATTAAGTCATTACATTAAGAATACAATTTTTCCGATGAAGCTTCATTTTGGGATTTTGTTATCACCCCACGAGTGAATTTCCATTAACCGATTGGTTCAGCCCACCGTAATTTCTATCGGGAAAAGGTTTGGGAGAGTCTTCATCCTTACCTACGATTTGAACGCTGAAAAAATGCTCCGTATTTACCAGTAAGCATTAGTACCGACTACCAAACGGTAGTTTGTCGATAAAAATGAGTGGATTCTTCAAGAAGATAACGACCCCAAACATCGGACTAAACCGTGTAGCCCGTGGAAAAGCGGAATCCGGTATCGTTACACTAGATTGATCATCCCAGTCGCCCGATGCACACCCAGTCAAGAACGTGAGTTCATACATTAAGCAGAAGCTTCGTAGTGAAAAGGTGAAGCAGCTGTCACGACAAATTCGAGCAATTTGGAATTCTTTAACCCAAGAATACGCGGAAAATCTCGTCGAAAGTATGCCCTGAAGATGCCACGCGATCATTGACGCTGATGGGGATTAGACGAGCCACCGAATTATTAGCATTTTAAAGGCAATCCTTTACTGTCGATTGATGTAAAAAACTTTTAAATAAATTTTTTTAATGAACAATGCTCGACACGTTTTTACTTGACCGGCTATAATAGGTAAACTATATAAAAGATTTGAATTTAAAAAAAAGCGTCATTTATTTGTAGAAAAAGTATGGGTTTTGAATTTTGAGTAATTGGAGGGGAAACAGCTCTTTGAATAAATCTAGGTGACGGGGGCAAGTGGGGGAGAAAGTCATTCGGACTTACCTGACTTCTTTCCTTGAGGGGACTCATTGGGTTCAGACTAGGCTGACATGCTCTTCTTCCCTTTCATCTCTTTGTCCTGAAATTTCTAGTATTTTTGCTTCGAAGACATTGGTGACGGTTGCTGATTGCTGTTTCTTGTTTACTAATAATGTTTTTTGCATCTCTGCAACTTATTTCCTTAGTTCTCTTACTTCCTTCGAATTCAGTAGAGACCGTGTAGCAACAAACATCTCATTTTTAGTGTTCCGTACGGAACACTTATAAGATCACTTCGGTGTCTGTCTATCCGTCTGTTACACCCGATTTTCTCCGAAACTATGTCATAGAAAGTTGAAATTGGGTAATAATATAGGAATTGATGGCCTCATCAGAGCCACGTAGTTTTGAAAGTTAAATTTTGACTTAAGGGGTTAGTTTTGGGGGGTGAAATCGGAAGTGAAAAAAAAAATTTTTTAATCGAGTGTGGTGTCAAATGAAAGCTTGTGAAAACACGAGTAAAAAATATATATATATAATGTAATACTTGCACGCACTTTTCTTTGTATTACTTTTAACAAATCGCGAAAAATTGCTGTCCACCCCCCTTAGGTCGAAAAGTACTTTTAAAAAATTTTGAAAAAGTTCTGGAATATTCTCTACGGGGTGTAGATTGAACGAAAATTATCACGAGTGCATTACCTGTAATAATTTATCTGGTATATAAAAAAAAAACAGAAATTTGAAGGTCATCAATTTTCAGTAAAGATTAGAAATAAACTTTGTTGAAAACTCATTTGGGGTGTGTTTTGTGAAGTCACTGATCATTTTATACTTCCGTTACAACATTTTTTATTTTAAAAGCAATCAACGTACGGAACACTAATTGCGCAAGTTCAACTTGCACTTGACCGGTTATTAATTATTGTTTATGGTACTAAACGGTTGCTTTTTACCCAATCAAGTACACCTTCAGATTTTTTGTAAAATTCCTTATTATAATCATGTCTCAAGCCAGTATGACAAATTCCTGCTAAGAGTAGGTTTTTCATTTATAGGCTTCTATTATTTTTCTAGAGTTATCTTTTAAATTGTATTAAACCTCTTTTTAGGTATTAGTAGAATCACCAAAAATGTGTTTTCAACATAGAAACACGGGCTCTAAGTTAAGAGAATTATGTGGAAAGCATTGCTATTCACCACATCCTGGAATAGCAGCTCAAGCCATACAGATATTAACACAAATTTTATGTTGTTGGTAAGGTATTTTTAAGAGCGACAAGATTTAATAAATATTATTTTATTTCCTGTATATTTTATGTATTTGATAAGATAGTTAAGAGAAGTCAAATTATATTATTTATTAAGTAAGCATAACTGGTGTAGAATATTTAAAATACAAAACAGACTAGAATCTAAGAGTGAATAATGGAAAATACTAAAATTATAATGACATTTTAGACAACAATCTTCTTCTTCCGGTCCTATGTATTCACATACGTCGGGGTCTCTATTGCTCGTCGAAAAATGGACGCAGCGTCCGGAACTTCACACCAGTGCCTGATATTCCGGAGCCACTAGTGCTGCTTTCTCCCGGGTCTTTGCCGACCCTCCATTTTTTCCTGAAGAATAAATTTTGGAATCGAGTAGCGGTCACCTCTTAGTATATGTCCCAAATAAAACACCTTTCTTGGTTTTATGATATTAAGTAGTTACCTCTCTATCCCAACCCTTTAAAGCACTTCTTCATTGGCTAGATGTTCTGTCCAAGAAATTCGTAGCAAACCTCGCAGTATCCATAGCTTGAATACAATTCAAAGATCTCACTTTTAACGGCCATGTCTCTACACCATATAAGAGGACCAGGTAGACATAACATTTTATTACTCGCAGGTGCAGGGCGAGTGGCAATTGTCTTTGAAGCAGCATATTTTTAGTGTTCCATACAGAACACTTATAAGATCACTTCGGTGTCTGTCTGTCCGTCTGTCACGCCCGATTTTCTGCGAAACCATTTGACGTAGAAAGTTGAAATTTGGCACTAATATAGGAATTGATAGCCTCATCAGAGTTGTGTAGTTTTGAAAGTTAAATTTTGACTTAAGGAGTTAGTTTTGGGGGGTGAAATCGGAAGTAAAAATTTACTAGGTCATCGAGTGGAGTGTCAAATGAATGCTTGTAAAAACACGAGTTCAAAAATATATATAATGTAATACTTGCGCGCACTTTTCTTTGTATGATTTTTAAAAAATTACGAAAAATAGCGGCCCCCGCCCCATATTTCGAAAAGTACTGAAAAAATTCTGAAATATTCTCCACAGGGTGTAGATTGAACGAAAATCATCACGAGTGCATTATCTTTAATAATTTGTCTGGCATATAAAATAACAAGAATTTCAAGATCATCAGTTTTCAGTAAAGATTGGAAAAAAAAACTTTGTTGAAAACGGATTTGGACTAGGTTTTGTGAAGTCATTGATTATTTTATATCTCCATAACAACTTTTTTTATTTCAAAAGCAATCAACGTACAGAACACTAATTGCGCAAGTCCGACTTGCACTTGGCCGGTTATTTATTTAACTTAACTACTATGAAGGTATTCTTTACCATGCCAATCCGCATTTTAACTTTCCCATCGTTCGTCGTCAACAGAGCCAAGATATTTGAATTTAGTAACCCTTTCAATCTCTTGATCCTTTATAAAGAGAGATGCATCCTCTTGGGGGTATCTACTAATCACCATCATTTTGGTTTTCCCAATATTTATACGTAGACCATACTCCTCGCCAATATCATTCAGCTTATTCATTAAAATTTGCAGATCTTCCATGTTATTAGCAACCATTGCGGTATCGTCTGCATACCAAATATTACTTATAGGCTTTCCAGCTGATGTTTGTGTTTTTAGACGCTTCGGTCGGCTTTCCTGCGGTTCCAGCCACTCTATGGAAGGCCTCTTGGAGTCGAGCGTATAGTGGTGGATCCATGTTCCGTCCATTGTTACGAATCGAGGCTAAAACGCCTTTGTATTGAAACAGTGCCACCGTTCTGAATCTTCGACACTTTACTGTTTTTGATCTATCGTGAGAGTGCGGGACCCCCATCGGGCACATAACTTTATCATATGATAAAATATTCATGCAAAATATGCCTCACGCGTCTATTGATATCTTTACGATGTCCGCTATCCCTCTCATTTTTTACTTTACGTTCATTCAGAACAATATGGTGAATTTTTTTGTGTTTTTTGGAGTGACTGCCTCATTTGGACGTCCGGAACGTGATGCATCAGTTCACTAAATCATCAACATATAGTTGCTTTCGACGGAACACATGTACTTAACACTGTATTTTTTTCCATCAAAAAGCAATGTTTCATCAACACACTAAATTCTTTTTGTTCCATCAAAAATAGCGTAACTCGCAAACTAATAGACAAAATGTGACGAAAGTTTTACATGAATCTTCTGAAAGTTGACACTCACTGAAAATCATATGATTTTTTGTTTGTGCTGCTATCTCTCGAATAGTCTCGAGACTTTTCATCCCATGTAATATTAATATAGGTGCTATTTGGATCAGCATTCTGGTGGATTTTATAAGTGTGAATGGTTATTCTGCTTGATGTCCGTTTTTTTCTTTTGTATAAAGCATACACTTTTATAAATGCATGAATCAAAACAGATCTGACTTCTTCGGAATCACACAAGCTTTGAAGAAGGCCGCAGGATGATCGCTGAAACGTCAGTATCACTTTGTTGATCAACACGGGAGAAATCCAGAAGAATTATAACTATATTATAATATTCTTCTTCTTCTTTACGTTTCAATTTTAGTTTTGGTGAAAATCTTCAACCTAATGGAGCAGACGATGTGATATCTTCTTTGGAAACTCTTATCTTATTATTGACTTGTTCTGAGCAGAAACAACCGAAACACCTAAAAATCGCCCTTAAATGCGCGGTTAGATTATGCGAAGCCAAACAAGAATATTGTGAGACTTTTGTAGATTTATTGGGGACCAGACTGGATAATGTTGATGGTAAATATATTTTTTAAATTATTTCTAGTTCATTTTTTATCAGTTTTTCCATTTTCTGTATAATAACGGACTTTATTAAAGCTGGTAGCAGCTGAACAATGGCCTAAAAATCAGGAGTACTAAATTGGATTTCTGGTTAAAGTTCATTGGTTGGTTGTAAGCGGGTTAGGCGATTGGTGCAATGCAGCCTCTTAGCTTATGTGCTCTCTTTTCTGGGTTTACTTGACCGACGTCCCTTTGAGAAGATTTATTAGCTTCCTTCCAACCCTTCATATAGTCATTTACTCCCACCCTGTATTGTTGCATTCGTCCTTAGTGGAGTGCTAAAGCTTCACTTGCTCTTTTCTGCATTGAGGCCAGCGCCTACTCCATTCGAAGTTTTTGATCCGTCTGAGCAATAGACCGGACCCGTTGCCTGTCGGAGTCTCCACCTCCATTCGTAGATTTGGATTGCATCCTATTCTATTTAGTTTCTCTAAATTATACGACGTTATCATATACTCAAATAACATATCCAAGAGTTTTTCGTCGATTAGGTCCATAACCCTTGCGTGCCCCAATTATACAAGTTGTTTCCATACCCCATTTGTCCCCATGACGAATTTGACAAGTGACAAATTTTTTGCTATCATATTTGGCTTCCTCATAAAAAACTAAGTTTAGCACTGGAATAATTTTCTTAGTATGTAGAATTGGAAAATAGTGAATTTGGAGAGACACTTAAAAAAATGTCCCTGTACATAATTCAGTGCTCTTCGCATAAGCTCTACAACAGTGGCGGCATGCTTTTCTTGGATGACTATAACTATATCATCAGAAATATCCCTGGGCATAGAAGCCCTGCAGTGTGGCCAGCAGCTCGTCCACCACTAAGTTCCAGAGGAAGGGCGATAGCACTCCTTCCTATGGACATCCTTGAATCAAACTGAAACTGAACAAGCTCTTTATTATTTGAATTCATTAGTTACAAGGTCTATATTACAGGTTTTGGACTTATAAATACAGTGGTCTTAGGCAGTACACTCATTTATAAAATTTGCCTTCCGGCTGGCCAGTATACTGCCTGATGGTAACTTAAACCTTGTGTACCCTGTTCGATTTTATCTCAGGTACAGAGAGTTTAATAGTTTTGTTTTAATTATCCTTATTATTAGCACACTTATTCTCTTTCTTTCATATCTCGCGCTTTCATACATTTCTCTTTCTCACCTATCTACACCATTTACTTTATTTACATCCTTTGTTTTTTTAAAGTTTAGTTCTTATTAGCTACGTATATACATACAAATATTTCTAGGTTGGTACTATATTTACATAAGTAACATGATGTTTTTTTTTTTTGTTTTTTTAGTGTTCCGTACGGAACACTTATAAGATCACTTCGTGTCTGTCTGTCTGTCTGTCACACCCGATTTTCTCCGAAACTATTTGACATAGAAAGGTGAAATTTGGTAATAATATAGGAATTGATGGCCTCATCAGAGCCATGTAGTTTTGAGAAATAAATTTTGACTTAAGGGGTTAGTTTTCGGGGGTAAAGTCGGAAGTGAAAAAAAAAATTTTTTACTAGGTCATCGAGTGTGGTGTCAAATGAAAGCTTGTAAAAACACGAGTAAAAAAATATATATATAATATTATACTTGCGCTCACTTTTCTTTGTATTATTTTTAAAAATTCGCGAAAACTCGCTGTCCCGGGCCTTATCTCGAAAAGTACTTATCAAAAAATTTCGAAAAAATTTTGGAATATTCTCCACGGGGTGTAGATTGAACGAAAATTATCACCAGTGCATTACCTTTAATAATTTATATGGTATATAAAAAAAACAAAAATTTCAAGGTCATCAGATTTCAGTAGAGATTGGAAACAAACTTTGTTGAAAACTCATTTGTGGTGTATTTTGTGAAGTCACTGATCATTTTATACCTCTGTAACAAAATTTTTTTTATTTTAAAAGCAATCAACGTACGGAACACTAATTGCGCAAGTTCAACTTGCACTTGACCGGTTATTTTTTAATAATGTTTTATTTACACTGTAAACACACGACACTGCACTATTTTACATCTTTATTTACACTTGACAATTCTTTTGAGTTTATATGTCGATTCAACATAATTTGTTAGCTGACTGAGATATTTAACTTATATTCGTTACATCTCCATGTGTTCCGTGGACTAAGGTTTATAATTAAGCAATGAAACTCAACACACCTTAGCCTTAGACAGGCGGTCCGTGCTATCTGCTTTAGGCAGCATTAGAGCCGTCGCCAAAGGAGTGTGTGTTTTATATTGAACATAATGCAATCACGGAGCCTCAAAATAAACTGGTAGCCTTTGGTATAATGGTTTGTGCGTAGGTCTGTCTCGCGATCTAGTTTGCGTTAGTTCTTTTGTTAGAGTTGTATATTTTATGTCTGTAAAATTTGTCAGAAATGTCATTAATGTGTTGTCTTACAGTTTGTAAGTTTGTCATGTTATACATATCGTTAATTCTGCAGATACAACCCAAATCAGTATCCTGTTCTGCGTTCGTTGTATTCTATATGTCTGTGTATGTGATATGCTACACGAAACTGGCGCAGCATACATTAGTACAGATCCTTGAATCACTTGCTTCTAAGATATCTACATATCTAAATATAGCTTGGTTTTTATTTGCCGATATAAAAGCATGTTGTTTATCCACCTGCAACATTGTCTTTCTAGGGCTCTAACTATTGAGACGGAGGATTCATTGCCAAAACCTTCTTGTATGTCATTGATGTGTATGTTTTAGAAAATTGCCTGATTCTTCACAGGGTGTAGATTGAACAAAAATTATCACGAGTGCACCTTTAATAATTTATCTGGTATATAAAGAAAAAAACAAAAATTTTAAGATCATCAGTTTTTAATAAAGATCTGAAACAAACTTGGAAAAGCTCATTTGGAGTGTGTTTTGTGAAGTCATTGATCATTTTTTACCTCCGTAACAAAAATTTTTATTCTAAAAACAATCAACTAGGGAACACTAATTGTGCAAGTCCGACTGGCTCTTGGCTGGTTATTTTATTTAACTTTATTTTTATGTTTTAGGAGACTATACCATCGTGACTTGCGAAGCGCTAGGTGCCATCGGGAGCCTCAAACCTGAAACACTTTTCCCTCAAATCGACACTATCCTTAATCTACTCACCTCTATAAGTACAATCGAAAACCCGACGCAGTTGCAAACGAGGACAAAAATAATGTTGTGCACATTGGTTTTCCAAATGTTGTCTGGGTATAAATGGAACGATCAGACGCAAAATGTTATATTTGGTGTCGTGCAAAATAATAATTTGTGGGCTAATTATTGCATAGGTAAGAAATTTTCATACCTTCATTTGACAACATACTGTTGTAACCGACCGTTGCTTTGCTGATTTGTAAATCGATCAAAAATAAGACGTGATTAAACTTCTAACTTTTTATTAAGTAAATTTTATTATACTTATTAGCTTGGTATGAATATAATAATATCATAATGTCTTCTCTGACTGTCTATTATTTACTCTCTAGAATTTACCGTAGGCGTACTCTTAAGTTTAGTTAACAAAGATTTACCTATCATCCTAATGATTACAGAGTTTAGCGGCTTATCGGCGCTATCAAGAACTTTACAAAGAAAATAATTAATTGTAGAAAGTAGTTGTTTTACAGAGCAAAACCGTATAGTAATATAATAATAAAAAATAATTGGTTTACAACAATACTTACAGATGACAATTTAGGACCTTGTAGCCAAATGTCAAATTATTTTGCGTTTAAGCATTGCGTCGTATTATTTAATATCATTCTGCTTAATAGGCATTCTAAAAGTTCGATTGTAACTCTTATTTTGTTTTGTAGCAAGAGCCGCGGTAAGATATGGTCATCACCAAATCGGCTCATATATCTTTAAAGAATTAACAGAACAAGTTAGTTCAGAACATTTCCACTTTTGGTTAGCTTGCCTAAAAGAGATGTCTGAAGCTGAGGCCTTGTTGTATAGCGAAGACTCAAATACGTTAGTTACGCGATTGGATAGAGCTGTTATCCATTATAATAAAGCAATAGCAGCTCTGAAGGTAAGACTTTTTCCGATAGCCACTTTATTACCACTAAACGATTGAGTTGCAGTGTATAACGAAATTTGTTTTTTGTAATGGGCATAGCACTTGTGCCTCATGGAAATCCCTAAAGCGCTACGGGAGCAACGCGTGTTCCGAAAAAGCGATATATGTTGGTCGTTGGTCTTTTTGAAAAAACAAAGGATTCTTTAAGTTCAATTTCAACCTGCCTGCGGTATTTGCGTGGGAGGCTGATGTTTGAGCATTCAAATTAAATAAACAGATGTACTGTCATCGGCAAAGCTATAGATTGGATTCCTAGACCTTTCTAGCAAATTGTTAATATAATAGGAGAAACACTTTCCATGAAAATACTTGTAGAACAGACTCAAGTCGCCAACCGTTCTTCGATGTTCCAGCGAATCAAGGCCGCCGGTCAATTCCGGGTCCCCAATCAGACGGACCGCTCTTCTCTGAACAGAATCCAGCAAATGCAGTGTATGTTTGGGAGCGGAGCCCCAAACGTGGGAGCAGTATTCCATAGTTGGTCGAATTTGGGCTTTGTAAAGAATTAACAGTTGCTGTGGGGTGTAAAGCTTTCTGGTTCTAAATAATATTCCCAACTTTTGAGAAACTCTCCTTGCTATGCCTGCAACATGTTCATGCCAAGACATATTTGCTCCTAAACTAACCCCCAACAAATTGAGCGACGATGCTAGGGGAATGGAGTGCCCCGACATAACTATGTCGGGTTCAGCAACGTTAACTTTTTTTTAGAAAAAACTGCCGCTTGGGTTTTTGTAGCGTTAAATTCCACTTGGTTACTGTCACCCCAAGATAGAATTTCTTCCAGGTCTTTGTTAAGTTGAACGACCTCCTGCTGTCTGCGGATATTCGCCTGAGCAGCCGATGTCCGAGCGTTCAAGGTGAATGAAGAGACAAGCGTACTGTCATCTGCAAAGCTATAGATTGGATTCCCGGTCTTTTCCAGCAGATCGTTAGTGTAAATGAGAAAGAGAGTAGGAGACAGTATGGAGCCCTGGGGCACATCGGCGTTGATAGTGAGGGTGTTAGAAAGAAATCCGTCGACCGCCACTCGTAAAGAACGCTCTCTGAGGAAACATGAGAGCCACAAACAGAACCTTTCAGACATACCATAAGAGCGTAACTTAGCCAACAGTCCATCGTGCCAAACACGGTCGAATGCCTTGGATATGTCAAAACAACCGCTCGAGATTCTCCAAAGTGTTCAATTGCGTTGTTCCAAACATGTGTTACATAAGTCAGAAGATCTCCTGTTGATCTATGTTTACGAAAACCATATTGGTGATCGCTAATAATATTGAATCGTTCAAGATATTTTAGAAGATGCTCATTGATAACCTTTTCCATGACTTTCGATATTATTGAAAGCAGTGCAACTGGTCGGTAGTTATTTGGCAAGGTCTTCTTACCTTTTTTAGGTATCGGCTGAACCGTGGCACATTTCCAGCAGGACGGAAATATTCCCTTTCTGTAGGATAGGTTAAAAAGTCTACAGAAAACTGGTGTTAGTTCCCTTGCACAGTTTTTGAGAACTATGGCAGGTATTCCGTCAGCGCCAGAAGCCTTCTTGGTGTCTAGCTTCATTAAAATACGCTTTATAATGCGCTATCTGAAGACAACATCGGGCATCCTTGACTGCAATATGGGAATAGTAGGTGGTGTTTTTCCTTGGAAATCGACAGTAGAATGTGAAGCAAAGAGTTCAGCCAACAAGTTCGCTCTCTCAACAGGTGTGGTTGCAATGGAATTATCTGGCCGTGTGAGTGGTGGTATGGTGGATTTGGTAAAATTTTGACTAACTGCCTTAGCGACTGCCCAAAAGGACCTGGAATTGTTGGGACAAGCGAGAAGTTTGTTTCTAATTCGTTGATTGTGTGCCTCCTTGGTTTCGTCGATAATTCCCTTGCATCTGTTCCGGGCATGAACAAAGATGTTACGATTTACGGTGTTAGGATTTTCACGCCATTGTCGGTAGGTAATATGTTTAGAAGCAACAGCTTCTTTGCATTTTCGGTCGAACCAAGGCTTGCCGTTGGAGGAGCATTTCTTCGAAAAAGGGATGTAAGTTTCCATACCAGCCAGAATAACATCGGAGACCTCCCTGGCGCAGTCAGATGGGTTATCGGATCGAAAACAAATGTCCATCCAAGGGAAAGTTCGAAAGTATTCCATGAGATCTTCCCATTTAGCAGATTTGTAGTGCCAAATCTTGCGCGGCCTAGGCGCCTCTCTGTCACTGATTGGCAGGATACTCGATGTCGAAAGCAGTTTATGGTCGGAAGAACCTAACGGCGGATTTACGGTGACCGTGTAAATCTCCGGATTGGTGGTTAAAAACAGATCAAGAAGACTGGCGAACTCCTCGTCTCGATCAGGGATCCGTGTTGGTTCGTCTATAAGCTGAGTTAAGCCATAACTGATTGAGAATGATTCAGCTTCACGACCTTGTTCGTCGGTAGTATTTGAATATTTAGGCCAGTTGATATTGTAGACATTAAAGTCGCCCAGGATGGCAATTTCGGCACTTGGATAGTTACTTTGTAATTGATCGATGGTGTCTGCAAGAGAAGCGAAAAGTGTTCGAAAATTGGTATCACTTGGTGGTCGATACAGGATACAGATGAACCTTGTGGTTTGTTGAGTCGTTATTTTTAACCACATAACATCAAAGTTTGGGGGCTCCAGAGCTTCTTCTCGTTGACAAGAGAGGTCGCTTCTGACAAAAAGACAGATTCCAAAGTTACGCCTAAATCGGGAATAGAAGTCGTACCCAGGGTAAAGATAGTTGACCGTGCTGGTCGATGGACTGACCTTGGTTTAATTGATTTAATCAAATATCATACCAAATTTGAACTACAGTATCAGTATCAAAAACTCATACTAAGTCGTGGATAAAGTTAAGACTATAACAATACCAGATAATTCTAAATTAATTTCTTTCGATGTCAAAAACTTATCTCCAAGTGTTCCCCCAAACGAAACAATAATTTTAATAGAGAACCTATTAACAAAAAACAAAGTAAATGAAGTTATAAAAATGGTTATAATTAATTTCCTAAGAACTTGCCTAAGACAAAATTATTTTTCATTTAACAACAAATTCTACAATAGTAAGGAAGGGTTAATTATGGGGAGTCCATTAAGCCCATTACTTGCCGAAATTTTCATGGACAGTATTGAAACAATGATACTTAACAACCATAATAACAATAGTAATAATTGTCTGTAGTGGTATCGATACGTAGACGATATAATTGTTTGCTTTACAGGTACGGACAGACAATTAACTCATTTACATTACATTAATTCTTTACATAGAAAAAAGTTTCATCCATAGAAATATCAATGGAAGAAGAAGCCTAAGGGAAAATCAACTTCCTAGACTTAATAATCAGTAAAACCGTGAAAAAATATGAATTTGCAATATATCACAAACCTTGTCATACAGATATCACAAGTCACAAAAGTTCTCATCACCCTAACCATCATAAACTCGCGACTTATCATAGCTTTATACATACACTAACTGACATCCCTTATCAGAAGACAATTTTACTAAAGAATTAAACTACATAAAACAAGTAGCCGTTAACAACGGTTAATCACACACAACATCGTTAGGAAAAAACTTAGAAACAAGGCTATCTCAGAAATATACCCATGTTTTAAGGACAGAAAAACCACATTTAACTGCTTAACCTATTTCAGCAAACCAACAGAAAAACTGGGAAAATTTTTAAATCAAAAAAATATCGACATAGCTTACAAGACTAACAATACTATAGGGAAATATCTCAAAAACTACAAACCACAAATCAATAAAGATAATAAGTCAGGGGTATATCAATTAACATGTGGGTCATGTCCTAAAACATACATAGGACAAACTGGACGTACATTTATTCAAAGAATTACAGAACACGAAAAAAGTTTCATCTATAGAAAGTCTAATTCGACATATGCTAATCATCTTTTAACAGAGAATCACACGTTTAATAAGAATTTCAAAATTTTACATACCCAACAAAAAGGTTTAAAACTAAACCAGACCATGCAAATAAATCGATTAAGGACTACAGGTACTTTACTCCACAACCAGGTAGATTTAAACAATTCACTATTATTGAATGTATTCCCCTCTGTGTGGGTTTTCCAATACTATCAATATAATTTAATTAGGTGGAATATTATAATTAAGGAATTATATAAAATTGTAAACATTAAACCTAACTCGATAGTGTAAAATGTAGATCTGAAGAAGCTGCATCGACAGCGAAACGCGTCATCACAATTATAAATAAATTAGTGGAAAAACAGTCTTTTATATGTTTTTGTAAAAACTTAAAAGGTAGCCTCCGCAACTTTAAGTTTGGCAATTTAATCCCTCAAATAGACAAGCAATTTGAACTGATATTTTTAGTTTACATAACATCAAGTTAACGATGATTTTTCCAACATAGTTTATGTCTGACTCTCCGAGGCTAATTACTTGTGTACTTGCAATTGTGATACGTAACGGTTTATATGAGCTTGACTTTTTTTTTTGAAATATGAACCCTTATATGCAAAAAATGTTTCTATTTATTTCAGGCAGCAAGTACTCCGTCCCATAATCTCACTTTTCAAGCCGAATATATGAGAATACGAGCTGAATTTTTACAGTGTCTTGCCCAATTAATTTATACATGCAACATTTTGTGTATTGTTCCTCCTCCGGCAATTGCAGCTACCATCGTACAAAATACAAGGTAAAGAATAAATGTTATCCTATATATCAGTTCGAATTTCTTTGGCTTATCGCGCGAAACAACAGATCCTAAGTTATCAGTACCTACCATACCTAATCTTTTTTTTTTTTAGAGATGAACATCAGAGACATGGTTACATAACAAATCAGCTGAGAAAATGCGTTAAAGAATTTAAAAATTGTGGAGACTTGCACTGGAAATTGTATCAGACGGCATTCGATGCTGATCCCGCCACTTTAGAGAACATGCAAATGTAAGGTGCAAATTGAAAAATGTTTGCGTTCATATACGAGATGTGGCTAGAAAATAATCGGACTGTTAGTTCTTTTACTGCAAAATGGTAAACTCGGTCGAACAGATGCTGCCTGATGATACCCCGTCCCATCTATTGCTGTTTTGAAGGCCGCGTATAGTTCAGTCGTAGTCTTCATTCCAAACGGACCATACAGGTCCTATTTATGGAAAATTGTTAAATATTTATTTTTTTTAAACGTAGAATGGTATAATTCATGTCAAGGAGTATATTGACATATTTAACATTTGGTAGTGAAAACGACGCTGGGCGTCGCGCCGCCAAACAACTTTTTTTTTCATCAACATACCTTTTGTAAAACGGCATTAGAAAGCCCTAATTTGTTTCAGTATTTTTTCCTTAAACTGTTTTTTTTTTTTTTTCTGTTTTGCAAAAAAGTTATGCGGCAAAAATCCTCTAAAATATTATTTTTTGGTCATCGCGGTTGCCATGGATCGTATGCCACGTTTGGCGGTTTTCATACAATTTATCTAGTAGGCGGCTATCCTACTTTAATCTAACAGCTGTAGTTAAACTAAGTAAACAGTGTGATAATAGCTTCTGGTTGAAGTCGTGGTTTCCCACGCTGAAAAAGTAGATATGATTCTTATTTATTG
The DNA here is from genome assembly GCA_019049505.1 of Pachyrhynchus sulphureomaculatus. Taxonomy (NCBI): domain Eukaryota; kingdom Metazoa; phylum Arthropoda; class Insecta; order Coleoptera; family Curculionidae; genus Pachyrhynchus; species Pachyrhynchus sulphureomaculatus. The sequence continues at coordinate 75,223,870 of CM032452.1, read as the reverse complement.
AGAAGCAAGAAGAAATTCTCGGGAAGTCGTTAGACTGTATCGAGAACGTTACCCCGACAGGTATCTCCCGGATCACACTATGTTTTGTCGATTTGAACGAAATTTGAGGAGCAATATGGATGCAGAAAGGTATTTCTAAACGAAAAACTATTTTAACAGATGAAAAGGTGGCCGAAATTATGCAAAATACTGCAAAGAAGTCTTGACTACACTTCATTATCGGAGAAACCACAATCAGTAATGGTTTTTTTTCACCGAAATGACGGTCCGAACAACATCTCCGTCAGGAGGATTTTCGAAAAGCACGAGATTCTTCATCAAAATATCCACCAAATTCCACTAATTTAGCTCTTTTTTCCCAACAGTCAAGTCATGTTTAAGGGGAACCAGATTTAAGACTGTAGACGCAGTGAAAGTAAAAACGATGGTCATCATGAGGGACTTGAGAAAAACGACCTAAATCATTGCTTCGAGGAATGAAAAAATCGCTTGATATGGTGTAGGGATATAGTGTATTGAATCTGATAAACACACCGTTGAAAAAAATGACAAATAAAAATTTTACAGCACCAGTCTAGCGACACCCAACTGTATGTGCGTTTTTCTCTCGTTTTTCACTGGCAATGATTGTCATCTAAAATTTTTCACTGTGGAGTACGTTAAAACATTGAGGTAATAACGAGAAGTTACTTCTCCTTGAAGTGCCATATCCAATGCGGACGTAGGCGATCCTCTCACCTTTGCTTGTGGTTGGTGCTTTTTAATTGTTCCACAGACAGAGGAGATCTGCAGTTTAATGCCGGTTCCGAAAGGCTAAAGTAATAGGGAAGTTACAAATTACCAGTGCAAAAAATCTAGTAACTATGGGGGTTACATACACATCGAATTTTCAAAAATTCGATTTATTTTTTTTTACGGATTTTTTATTTTCTATACTTCTAAGAATTATTCAAAAAAAAATTGAGAAAATTCCATTCCATTACAAAGTTACAGCATTAAATGTGACTGGGCGTCGGATTGTGACCGTTATCTGTTTTCAGACACTGTCTGCAATATTATTCAATCATTTTTTAATATTTTTAAACTTTTTTTAAATTTTAATAATTACTTTTTCTACAAAATATCGAGAGGTTTTTTTAAATTTTTCTAATAGACAATTTTTTTATAAGTAATTAAACATAAATTTTTTATTCGAAAATTGCATAGTAAAGTTTGAAACGCTGCAATTTTTATATTTTTGAAAAAAACCCTTGGACAATTTTTAACTACTACATTATTTTACAAGATTAATTTTTATTTTTACAGATTGGATTATTTTTTGTAAAGTTATCCTGCAGACAGGAGGCGCCATAGTTTTCATCCGTGGTCCATTTAACCTGATAAAAAATAACGTTAACATTTGAAATATATTTTTAAAAAATTCTTATAATTTCAAATAGAATAAAAATATATAATCGCCATTCTTTTGTATTATTCATTTAATAATCTTTAAAGTATATTTTTTAATATACGTACTTTTTGCAGCGCCTAGGTGTATGTAACCTCTTAAGTACTTCCAGTAAAGTCCTTACAAGCTACAGGATATTACTATACCTCGACATTTTTTGTTCAGCTTGATTTTACCACTTTATGTGAACCAGTTGTTCATAATAATATATTCATATTTATATGCTTTTATGTTGTAGCCTTCAACAAGTTTGTGTACTCATAGAACAGTGTCTAGAAACTGTTTGTACCAGTGGTTCAAAAATTCGCGAGGGCCCAATGGAATTTGGAATGAAAAACATAAAACTGGAATCTAGAGAACTCGTACGAGCATGTGATAGTGCTCTTAAAGTAGCGCAAAATTTGTTAGAAGACAGTGCCACGTCGACTATTACCCATAAGGTACAATTTTGGACTAGATAAGAAATGTTGTTGGCTAGCCCGTACCGGCGGCTTCGCCCCTAATTATTATTGTTATTAATTTAAGCTTGTTATTTAAATTTAGGCAGAGCCGTTTAAACCGTGTTTTATTCAGCAGTATTGATTTTTTCTGGTATTAATTCATTAAACTGTCACAAATATTTTTAACAGAATTAATAAATTTCAGATAACATACTGTTTACAAAGCTTGTTGAAAAATTCTCTTGATATTATGTTTTTGACGTAATCTTATTTTTTTTATATATACTTGCACATGCTGAGTATGTTTTTTTTTTAAAAAAAAAAAAAGAACTCGTAAATATTGTTATATAAAATGGATTATAGTATCTTACAGTCGGTCAAGTAGAGAAGTGTCGCGAATTCTTCATTAAAAAATATATTTATTGAAAAGTATGCTTCGAGCGACTGAGATGCATACTGCTACATGGGCCGTCTGAAAAGTTCTCGGCCTAACAATGAAAGAAAATTTTTTTGATATGAAATATGTTTTCTTTTTCAATATAATCTCCTGAAACTTCAGTACATTTATCCCAACGTTTATTCAATAATTCAATACCATCATAAAAGTGTGATTTTCGTAGGTCTGCAAAATATCCATCCATGGCTGCAATAGCTTCGTCATTTGATATAAAACGCTTTCCAGCCAGGAATTTTTTCAAGTTGGGACACAGATAATGGTCAAGAGGGAGCCAAATCTGGTGAATATGGTGGATGTTAAACAATTCGTTGAATTTTGCTATCGTTAAAACACTTGTGTGAAAACGTGCATTGTCTTGATGAAAAATGATTCTTTTCTTCTTTAAATCAGGTTTTTTTCTCACAAATTTTTTCATCCAATTGATCCAAAAGGTTACAATAATATTCAGAGCTAATCGTTCTACCTTTCTGAAGATAATCGATCAACAAAACACCTTTGTAATCCAAAAAATTGTTGCCATAACCTTCCCTAGTGATGGAACCTTCAATCCATTGTTTCGACTGTTCTTTTCGTTCTGGTTATAGTGGTGGGTTCAAGTTTCATTAACAATTATGAAACGACGCTTGAAATCCATTTTACTTTGCTTAAAATGATCCAAACACGCTTAAGAAATATGCATTGGAATGCGTTTTTGGTCAAATGTCAGCAAATACTTGCACAAAGCTTTTTCATATGTTTCCAATTCGTTCTTTTGAGATGCGTATGGCCTCAGTTATTTCACGCACTTTCACTCGTCGATCATCTAACACCATATCATGGACTTGTTGAATGATTTGTGGTGTGGAGTTTTTGGACGACCTTCGTGTGGATCATCTTCGAGGCTTGCATTTTTTCACAGTAGGAAGTGAAGGTGATGCATCCTTATACACTTTTAACAATTTCGAATGAATTTCTGTTGGTGTTAAACCATCCAAAACAAAGAATTTAATCACTGCATGACATTCAATTTTTTCCATTTTAAAAACAACAATGACACCTCGATAATCCGGACTAATTAAAACCGCGGTAATTCGAATTACTGAAGCAGGACATTATTTATATTAAAAAACGAATCATTTAATACGAAACAACTAAAATATAGTACTTACATAGAATAATATTTAAAATAGAAGCATATCTTATCAAGTTTTATCTTATTTTGTAAAAAAATTTGTAATTTTTGTTTGCTTGATCCTTCTCTGGTTCATCATAAAAGCAATTTCGTTTAATCTTTGAAGTACAAGAACATCACTTAGAGGGATATCATTTTCTTCTGCCCATCTCATGCAAACATTGAAACTTTTAACTGCCTCATCATTCTTCACAGTGTTCTTAACAGTCTCGTTTGTATTAATATTTAACTCTGAACCTTCATTATCACTCTCGTGTTGTTCATCTGTATCATCTATGTCTTCCAGTGGTAACAAATCTTCATCATTTTCAAGCCAATTACATATTTCCACGTTTGTGAGATTCTGGTAAGTGAGAACATTCAGCACCTCTGAAACATCTGTTAAATATTTACGAATTAACCAAAAAAATACTAAAATAAAAATTTCAGGCTTTACCATTCGTGGAAAGCAAATCGTGCCGCAATTCACTCAGAGGAATCAGATCTTTAGCCTCATATTCAGTGTCTGGGTTGGTATCTGCCACATAAGCCATAATTTTGTGCCAGCACTTTTTCAAGACTTCAGGGGAGACTTTTTCCCATGAATTGCATAGTAGACATACAGCATCTTTTAGGTTAATACTTTTTAATAACCCTAACAAGGTTCTCTTCATTATTTGATAAAATATGGGCTAAAAGACTTTTCCGATAAAATAATTTTGTCAGTCTGATTGCATTCTGGTCCATAGGCCGCAAAAGTGTAGTACAATTTGGTGGAAGAAATAATGTTGTAAACTGTCCATTCTCACTAGTCAGCTCTTCTATAGTTCCATGGCTCAAAGCGTTATCAACGACTAGCAGGGCTCTTTCAGGCAAGTTGAGACTTCTTAAATGACTTTTGACTTGACGAATAAAAGAATTATGAAACCAGTCTAAGAAAATTGCCGTAGTCATCCAAGCATTGGCAGATGATTTGTACTCAACAGGTATGTTCACATTCTTAAAAGCCCTCGGATTTTTTGCCTTTCCTATCACTAACAACTTTAATTTTTGTGATCCATCAGCATTGCAACATGCTAGAAAGGTAACGCGTTCTTTGTTTATTTTTCGACCTGGTGCGGTCTTTTCCTGAGAACGAACCAGCGTTTTTTCAGGCAACATTTTCCAATACAGAGCTGATTCATCTGCATTGTATATTTGAGTAGGTCCAAGGTTTAATTCTTCCATCTTATCTGCGAATAAAGTTAGGAAAGGATCGACGGCACTTTCATCATTGGATAGTTTTTCGCCACAAACTTTTAAAGCACACAGACCATGTCTTTTTCTGAAGTTAGAAATCCAGCCTCTGCTAGCTCTAAAATTATCATTCCCGTAGGTAGCAGTGTAAAACTGTTTTGCTTTGCCTGATAAAATTTCGTAGGAAATTGGGACGTGCCTTGATCGTTGCGTACAAAACCATGTATACAAACGAGTTTCCATTTCTGGATATTCGGCTTTTCGTAAGGTTTTTCTGACGCCAGGACCGGAATCACATTTGGAAATAAATCTAAAAGACGTTACACGTCCATAGTGAGTGTCCAAAATTATCTTTAAAATAAATCATATATACATACCTTTTGATTTTCCCTTGCTTCTTTTTTATATCCGAAATTGTGGATGTTCCTACTCCGTATTCATTTGCCAACACTTTTCCGCTTTCACCAAGAACTAGGCTTTCTAATATATCGGACTTTTGTTTTATTGTTAGTGTAATACGTTTTCTGTTAGAAGGCATTTTAATATGTAGGTACATATACGTAAAAAAAACATTTACATACTTATATGAACCACATAAAGTAAAATAGAACGTAGGTATGATGTACTTGTGACAATACACAAACAACTACAAAGTCCTTAACCTTTAGACGCGATACGCGATGCGTTGTAGGCAAATCAAAGGCACCTGCAGTTTGTGTGAATCCCAGATGTATTAGACTGGAAGTTAGGGGAATCCCCTCACTATCGATTTCAGTTTTCCCATGTAGTTTAAATTAAGTAGATGTCTAAAAACGCAGGTCCGAATTACCTAGTACTATCAAATCCGAATTATAAAGTACACAATGCAATAGAAATGTTTGTCCGGATTATTAAAGAATCCGGTTTAATGGAGATCCGGATTATCAAGGTGGCACTGTATTTATATAAAGGATGGAACTTTCCAAACAATATACAGTTTCTAACGTCATTTATTTGTCGGTCCGAGAACTTTTCAGATAGCCTAGGTTGTGTAACGATACCGGATTTCCCTTCCCACTGGCTAAACGTTTTACTCCGATGTTTGTGGTCATTATCCTCTTAAAGAATCCACCCTTCATTTTTATCGACAATCCACCGTTTGGCAATCGGTACTAATGCCTTCTTGTAAATCTGGAACATCTTTTGGACGCTGATAGGGGCAGGGCGAACTACTGAATCGTTAGCATTTTAATGAAATCCTTTTACTGGAAAAAGATTTATATACTGTTTTTTCGTAATGTTTCCCGCTCTTTCACATGGTGCTATTAGTTTTTCGATATCTTTTTTATTTTTCGAGATATTACCGAATTTTTAATTTTAGTTTGGAATTTATGGGCTTAGCGTACATCAAACTAGCAAACTTTTTTTTTATCGTATTCTATGTCGAAATGCAGCCTGTTAATATTTAATGAGCGTTCCCCTGGCGAATGGGCTAATAGTAATAATTATTCTTTAGTGTGGGAATCTCAAATTTATTTGCAACTAGAACGAGCATTACCCATTTTTAATTTTCGAAATATTTATTTCTAGCAAATAGAAATTCTGAAAAAAATCGTCGAAATGTTAGCGAACGCCTCCTTACCAATCCCCCGCTACTTCTTTCAAATTCTCCAATCGACCAGCGTTAAATTGGCCATATCGCCCCAGCCGAGAGTCATGGGTGAATTTATAAGCGTCCAGGCGGGATCGCAGTTGGCCGTCAAAGTGGAAGGTGTCATACAACATGGAATGAAGGCTGGTTTGTTTAGAAAGATCGAACAGGTTGTTATTAATGTGACGTCACAGTTGCAGAGTGGAGCGAAGAGTAAAGATATGATTGATCCCAAGGTAAGACGACATTATCACATTATCAGATTGTTATTACTACGCCTGATTATCTGGATCACAATAATGGATACATGGAATGAAAAGTCTTGTATCATTAATATTCTAAGATTCAATATTAAATTTTTGCTATTTTCAAAAAACAAAATTAGTGGCAATCATAATAATGTTCATTCAAGGACGTTTGACAAATGCCAACTCACAACACCATTGCTGACAAAAAAGCCTTTGGTTTCTTACTTACTTTTTTTAAATTTTGCCTATCTCGGGACTCGTTTTGTCGTATCACAACTCATCAGCTGACCTAGGATCGACCGAGAAGATATTTTTAAAACTCGAAGCCTGGTTTTGAAGACATACTTGCTCTCTGGCGAGGGCCGTTTAAGTCCACAAACCGATAGAGGAATTCTTTTTTAAGATGCTAACAATTACCGCGAGGCAGCGCAGTTGTTAAGATTCTACCCTCCATATATCAAAACTAGGCTTAAAAAAACCAAAGATACAAATTGATTAGAAAACAGGGTTTTTTGAGATTAGACAGTGTTAAATTGTAGTGACTTTCTTATGTTTAATCTACGATTGCGCCAGATATCTTTAGGGACTCTTCGAAATTAGAAGCGCGTAAATATCAAAATGTGCAGTACCTGTTCCAGAAAATCTCACAATGAAGTAAAAATTTTGAAAATTAAGACTGACAGTAGACCTTGAGCCAATGTATTGTTTTAGGTGCTGGAGCAAGTTTCAGTCCTCTCTCAGACTGTAACACCACATAAAGATTTCTTCTCTGCCCAATTTTTATTGGCTTTCCCAAGAGGTGGACAGTATTTATTAGGTAAGTTCCCCCTTATACGTTTAGTGGCTTACCCAATTTCGCACAGAAAACATTAAGTTTTCTCCGAAAAATACTCTACAGTACTGTGAAAACACATTAAAATATGTCCAGTAGTTCCTGAGATTTGTCGAACAGATAGAGAAACGCTTATGTATGTAAATATACGTATGTGTATGTATGTGTATGTGTATGTGTATGTATATGTATATGTATATGTATATGTATATGTACTCGTATATGTATATGTATATGTATATATATATATATATATGTATATGTATATGTATATATATATATATATATATATATATATATATATACGTATATATATATATATATATATATATACATATATATACAAATGTAGCACCGGGCAATTCGAACCACTTTCTGCAAAAGTTCGAATTTCTGAAAAGTTCGAATTTCTGGACATTTTTTTTTTTTTACAGAAAATGATAAAATTATAATAAAACTAGTTATGTAAGCTTTATTTTAACACAAAACAGTTTTTATTTATTAACATTTAATTAATTGAACATATTAAATTCATAGAAAAACTATTAAAAAGTTTTTTAATTATTAGGTATTTAATTGGTTTTTAACATAAAATCAGTAATACTTGTTTGTTTTTTTGATTTATTTAAACTGGATACAACTTTCACACGTATGAACACTTCACTTTGACCTTCAGTCATCAACTGACCCAAATTTGTACAAGCATATCAAATTTCACACGCATATGACCGAATTGTACACACCACGAATAACTCGGTGATTCCCCGTTTTATTTTTACTTTAATGAGCGGAAAAAAAAAAAATAATTTGTAGTGAAAATACAAAAAAAAAGTAAAAAAACTTCCAGAAATTTGAACCCCCTGTTGTAATTTTAGAGCGTTTAATTTGGTTTTTCGCCTATTTAGTTCAAAATCATAGAAAAAAAATATTTTCTAGTGGAAATAAAAACCAAAAAAAAACACTTCCAGAAATTAGAACCACAGGTTCTAATTTCAGAGCGTCCAATACATTGAAATGGCCGGTTCTAATTTCTGGACGGTTCGAATTTGTGAGATTCTACTGTATATATATATATATATATATATATATATATATATATATATATATATATATATATATATATATATATATATATGTATATATATAGGCTGTCCTAAAATGTATAAATGTATGGTCAATAATTTAGGATAGAATAATTTGGGTCAAAATAAAATCAGAAGTTTATATAAAATTTTGTCCTATGTCCCCTCATTCCCGAGCTACATTCAGAAAACTGTACTCTCATTAAATGTTATTCCTTCAGTGGACTCATAGATGGCCTCATTAAACACAACATCAGAATAAAAATCGAACAAAATAGTGAGAGAACGATCCCTGTCTTACACCTTGGGTTATTTTAATGCTTTCGGAACTTTTCGAGCCCAATTTTAATTTCCACTGATTGATTCCAGTACAGATTTTTAATAATATTTAGATCGCTTTTGTGCATATTTGTCGTTTCCAGAATTTTTATTAATTTTTCGTGTATCACATAGTCGAAAGCTTTATTGTAATCTACCAGGTGTACAAGTATGAAATGTGGATTTCAGACAACAGATGGTGCACCAATGCAGTTTGTGCTATAAAGATTTGATACTGCGCCATTTTGTTGTGTCATCAACAAGTGTCAGACGCGCACGACTGATAAATTGGAAAAATGTGTGCATAGTGTTGTGTTCAATATGTCGAAATTTATACCGAACAAAAAGCATTCGCGGACAGCATTAATTTTTTGTTTTCATTTAAAGAAAACTGCTGTTCAATTATACCGATTACTTCGAGAAGCTTATGGTGAACGTGCTCCATCGCAAGATACGTGTGAACGATGGTTTCGGCGTTTCAAAAGTGGTAATTTCGATGTTGCAGACAGGAAACGTGAAAAACCGCCAAAAAAATACGAAGATGTGGAATTGCAAGCATTGTTGGACGGAGATGATTCCCAAACACAAAAACAACTCGCCGAGCAATTGGGCGTTAGTCAACAAGCTGTTTCCAATCGGCTACGAGAGATGGGAAAGATTCAGAAGAGCGGTAGATGGGTACCACGAGTTGAACGACAGGCAAATGGAAAAGCGCAAAAACACGTGTGACATTTTGCTCGCTCGGTACAAAAGGAAGTCGTTTTTGCATCGTATAGTTACAAGGGATGAAAAGTGGATTTATTTTGAGAATCCCAAGCGCAAAAAATCATGGGTAGACCCAGGCGCACCATCCACATCGACCGCAAGACCGAATCGCTTTAGCAGAAAGACGATGCTCTGTGTTTGGTGGGACCAGAGGGGCGTAGTCTATTATGAGTCGCTAAAACCTGGGGAAACGGTTCAATACTAAACGTTACCAACAACAATTGACCGATTTGAATCGTTCGCTGCTTGAAAAAAGGCCAGAATACCGAAAGAGGCAACATAAAGTCATTTTTCTTCATGACAGTGCTCCATCACATACGGCAAAACCAGTTCGCGACACGTTGGAAGCACTCAGCTGGGAAGTTCTACCCCATGCGGCTTACTCACCAGACTTGGCTCCTTCCGATTACGACTTGTTTGCATCGATGGGTCATGCACTTGCTGAGCAGCGCTTTGGATCGTACGAAGATGTGAAAAAATGGCTCGATGAATGGTTCGCAGCAAAAGGGGAAGATTTTTACTGGCGTGGTATTCACAAATTGCCCGGAAGATGGAAAAAAATGTATAACAAGCGATGGAGCATACTTTGAATAAAACACTTTTTATCATCGAATTTAAGATGTTTTTTTTAGAAAAAAATCCGCATTTCACACTTGTACACTTGGTATAAAACATGCCTATTCATCTACATTTATATCTTTACAACGCTGGACCAGTACACTTAATGAGAATAAAGCTTCCCATGTACCCATGCATTTTCGGAATCCGAAATACTCACTTTAATTCATTTTTTTTTAGTTGTAGAAGCTTCAGTTATAGATGAACAAAGCAATACATGGAAAACAGGTCCTAAAAGTTCCTTGACTGTTAAGGTACCAGAGGAACAAAAACTTGCACCAATATCGGTTCCAGGAATGTCCACAAATGCAAATGTGTGAGTATATTTTATTATTTAGGTTTTATAAATATACAGTATGTCCTGGAAGTTACAGCTGCTCAAATTATTTCTTTCCCAAACCCAAGGGCCTGCTGTTTATTTTATTTATTTGCTAATTAATTTAATTAATTCGGAAACTTTTTTCAGAATATTGATGCCTGAGGATAGTCTATTTATAAAACCCTTCCAAAAGAAAACACTCTAAATCACTTTTAAAAAAGGTATATATTTATAACGTAGTTACATAAGTTTGTATATAAAAAATCCTAAAAATTTAGGTGATATACTGATAAGATTATAAAATGTTTTATAAAAAAATATCGTGTTTTTTTTTATCTTATACCTACCTAATAAAGAATATAAACTTTATTACAAACTAGTTCTTTTAAAGGACTTAAGTCAGAGTCACAGTAAACATAAAACACAGTAGCTAAAGAAAATTTTTAGGTTCTGTTTTTTCTGTTCACGCACGAGTCCCCTATCATACCAACAACATGGCTGCCAGCGCGGTTGCGGGTTATGTTTACATCTGGATTTCAAAGAGAATATTTTTATAACGTGCTCCGAAAATCATTATTAATAACTTTCCAATAAGTAAATGACTCGTTTGACGTTATAATCGAAAATGATTATAAAAAAGATGTCGAGAGGAAGTTTTTGTTGTGCGGTTAGTGCTTATAAAAATACATGTGGTATCTCCAAAGGAGATTTCCAAAGATCCTAAAAAGTATTATTCATAATTTTTCATTTCTATTATGCAATATATTATATAAAGATTATGATAATTGTATTTTCATATTAGAGATACGTTTTATTTGTAAAATAGTTGATTCTTTATTATTGTTAAATATTGGTTTATTCCACTTGGACTTTTTTTTTCTGAATTCAGGACAGAATTATAGTTCTATAAAAATTATATTAGATTTAACTAATGATAAAATGGGCAAAAAGTGTATTCACTTCATTTTTATGTTCAGAAGAAAGACAATTTCATCTTAAAACGATAATTATAATTATTTTCAATCTCTCCAGATTAACGAGATTCGCTGAAATATAAGGAGTACGATTGTTGACATGATACGCGTGAAACTCAAGGTGTGCAGAGATATATTCTCAAAATGAACATTCCTCCCCCCACAATATTCCTAATAGTTGAGAAATATAAATTCAACATTGAGATATTTAAATGAATAACGTGCAAAAAGCGTTGAAGCTAAATATATTTTTTCCTTGTATTTTTTGCCTTATTCCCTGTTTTTTGTATATCTGTTTTAATAAGAACTTGATAAAAAAATGTTTTTAAAAAAACTTTTGGTTTTTTCTTCTTCCAATCAACAAAATTCCTTTTTTTTTTTCTACGGAGTAGGATTTTTCTTGAAAGACGGAATTTGAATATTTCAAAAACTCGCGGGCATCATACCAGCAATATGGCGACAGGTCATCTGATCATTACAAACTCGAACCCCTTGAGATTAAAGGTGTGGAGTCAGACAGTCACTACTGAGTTTTATGTTTACTGTGTCGGGGTATATTAATAATTGCACATATGTAGAAGTAGTTCAAATGAACCTTTGTTATTATATTATGCTTTAAATGATAACTGCTTATAAACTATTAAGCGATAAAGCAATAAGTTCTTCACATATAAAAATGAACCTAAATAAATCAAAATTTCCATATTTTTTTCAACAAGGCCCAGTTACTTTAAATTGGTCATCATTAAATGAACATATCTATGTCTTTTAGCCAACAATCAGTATAATAATAATTTACTTCAGAATATCTCACTCTGTACCAAATTAGCATTGTATGAAAATGAGATATAGGAGGCGCGCTTCAAAATTAAGGGCAGATCGGTTATAAATTGCAGTGACTGTTATCTCTTCTTACACTTCAAGAACTAGCATGTGTCTTGAGGATTCGAGGAAACTGAAGAGTTGAAAAACTCAGTCAAAAACTGGCTGAAACTCCAGGCGGCGGAATTTTATGCGGAGGGTTTGAAGCAGTTCGTTTTATTATGTCACACGTATGTGGAAGGGAATGGTGACGATGTAGAAAAATAAAGAAACTATGTATGTATTTAAAACCATTAATAAGGCTTGCTTTTTTCAATTTTTCCCATTTCATATATTACCGGCCAGTCCCTACTTTTGAAACGCGCCTCGTAGAATAAAAAAAACCACTAACTTCTATGAATGCAAACTTAACTTTTCATCCTTAACATTTTAACCACCACCCGTTGTATTAATATTTTTTTAAAGAATACATTTTACAAAGGCTAATATAACACTGTGCTGTTATCTACCACGTAGGCTGAAAAGTTTTTGGTCTGACACATAGATGTCACCCTTTTCAAAAAATCCACATGATTTTTAGGAAGTACCAACCTTCAAGCGATACATGTCAAAATTTCATGACATTTCAACTATTAGTCTACAAGTTATAGTGGTTTTGGTGACGCTACTTTTGATATTTTCAAAACAATGGAAGAAAACATCAAATTTCGTATGTTGATTAAACACCGTTTTTTAATGAGAAAAAATACCGTTCAAGCAAAGCAATGTAGTGCAATAAGTGTTACGGGGACTCTGCCTTGGAAAATCACTCATCATTTACTGGTATGTCGAATTTAAACGCAGTCGTACAGATACAAATGATGCTGAACGCCCAAATGAGGTGGTTACACCGGAAAACATAAAAAAATCCACAAAATTGTTTTGGATGACCGTAAAGAGAAATTGCATGGGATAGCCGACAGCCTAAATATGTCAAAAGAACGTGTTGGTCATATTTTACATGAACATTTTTGCATGCTCTGTTCGAAATGGGTACCGCGTTTGCTCACAGTGGAGCAAAAAACAACAACGTGATTTTGAGCGCTGTTTGGACCTGTTTAAGCGCAATAAAAATGGATGAAACATGGATCCCCACACACACCGGCGCGTTTGAAGGCGGAAATCGCAAAGAAACGGTCCCAAATGAACGAGAAAAAAGTGCTCTTTCATCAAGACAATGCACCGTGTCACAAGTTAATGGTTACGATGGCAAAATTGCATAAATTAAAGTTCGAATTGCTTCCTCATCCACCGTATTCTCCAGATTTGGCCTCGAGCGACTATTATCTATTCGCAGACCTCAAAAAAATGCTCGCAGGAAAAAGATATAGCTCCAATGAAGAAGTTATCGTCGAAACTGAGGCCTATTTTGAAGGCAAAGACAAATTCTTCTACAAGAAAGGTATAAAAATGTTAGAAAAGCGTTGGACACGATTGTATCGCTCTTGAAGGAGAATATATTGATGAATAAAGTCGAGTTTTGCAAAAAAAAAAAATGTTTTAAGTAGCTAGACCAAACACTTTTCAGCCTACGTGTTAGAAAACATATGAACATATCGTCCCTACCATGTCAAACTATCGAATACGAAAATGGGTAGTTTTCAGGAGAACAAAAAAAAAACACTAATAGTGAAGACAAAATTAGCACATTGCCAAAATTGCAAAGTTTAATACTTTTCCTACACATTTTTTAAACCTTTTTAGGATGTTATCAAGATTTAGTCAGTTTAATCTTTTTTTACTTTAAATTAGTTTTTTCACATTCGATAGTTTGACATGGTATGAACGATATATAGACGTGTGATACACAGCAAAAATTGTTGAAACTTTTATCACATTGCTCCAACATATGGTGACAATCTAGTTATAGGCCTGAGATCATAATCCCTAACCTCAACCTCTTCTCTAACATACGCACCACTGTGACCTCCACTCTTACTTAACAAGCATACATCATTTATAACAATATCTTTACTGACTGCTTTGCACATGTCATAGATGGTCAAGGCTGCTACACTGACGGCTGTCAAGGCTTCCATTTCAACCCCCGTTCTGCCTTCACATTGGACTTCAGCGTAGATTTTGACTTGTTCGTTCTCGATATCTAAGGCTGCAGTGACGTTAATTTTAGTTAATGTTATATTATGACACAGAGGAATTATTTCCGAAGTCTTTTTGGCACCTAAAATGCCTGATATCTGGGCTATACTGAGAACGTCACCTTTTTTGACAGCATTTTCACTTATAAGTTTGGTAATTGTTGGACCGACTTTAACGGTGGCGGTAGCTCGTGCATCTCTTATAGTGATTTTTTTTTATGTATGATGTCTACCATAGACGCTTTCCCTTCTTCGTTTATATGAGACAAATATGTTCGTAGAGGTTTCTCTGATGAATAAAAGCGGACTGATATATTATTTGACGTTAAGACGTTCGAAAAGAGGTGAGATAGGTTTTGCCTCGTTTGTATAGGAGATAATAATGGCAGTTTGAATGCTGAGTATTTTAATGCTTTGGCTGTTTCTGTTAGCTGCTCAAAATCTGAAATAAAAAAAAACATGTCAATAGTCTTTCAGGGTAAATAATAAACACTAATTTAGTTTTTTACATGCAATTAATTAGCAATGACCAATGGATATTACAGAGATAAAGGTTTTTAGGTAAGGCAAGTTGGACTAAGTGCACCTTCTTTTTAAATAGTTAACACATTTTTAGTGTTATTAAATATGTTATATATATATATATATATATATATATATATATATATATATATATATATATATATATATATATATATATATATATATATATATACCAGGTGTACAAGCATGAAATACGGATTTCAGACAACAGATGGTGCACCAATGCAGTTTTGACACTGCGCTATTTTGTTGTGTCATCAACAAATGTCAGACGCGCACGAGTGATAAATTGGAAAATAGTTACAGGAGAATGCTCCATCACATACGGCAAAACCAGTTCGCGACACGTTGGAAGCACTTAGCTGGGAAGTTCTACCCCATGCGGCACTTTGGAAGCACTCAGCTGGGAAGTTCTACCCCATGCAGCTTACTCACCAAACTTGGCTCCTTCCGATTACCACTTGTTTGCATCGATGGGTCACGCACTTGCTGAGCAGCGCTTTGGTTCGTACGAAGATGTGAAAAAATGGCTCGATGAATGGTTCGCAGCAAAAGGGGAAGATTTTTACTGGCGTGGTATTCACAAATTGCCCGAAAGATGGGAAAAATGTATAACAAGCGATGGAGCATACTTTGAATAAAGCACTTTTTATCATTCTTCAGAATTTAACATGTTTTTTTAGAAAAAAAATCCGCATTTCATACTTGTACACCTGGTAGCTAGAGTTATAATGTATTGTGGATATGTAGAGAATGTTTCGGAGCTTACCTCTGAGAGTACAAACGGAAAATAAAAAATAAGTCAAAAATTGTTTTTCATGTTTTTAATTAGCATGAAACCATAAAATAAAAAAAGGGTGTGATACGCTTATTATTTACCTTTCTTAGTTAGTTAGGAGAAATAGTTTTTTTATTTAATGTTACAACTAAAAAGCTATCCACCAATAAGTATCATAGGACGGTTTTCCATTTGGGATAAATTGAACATGCCTGTAAACAACAAATATATGTTTTCTGCTTTTAAATCAACTTAAATTTACGTTATATTCTTCAAATTTTAACTTGCAGTACTAGTTACGTTAGTATATTTACATACAGTGTTTCTACTGGGTGTTCGAAGCAGGATTAACTACCTTCTTATATTACAAATAACTAAAAGCAAAAGAAACAGAAAAAAGTTGGCTAGTTTTATTTCTATCTACCTAGGCTGTCTGAAAACTTCTCGGGCTGACACATAAATGGCGTTAGAAACTCGGAAACCATAATTGTATTAGAAAGTTCTCTTTTTTATATAAGCACATGTAAAATTTTATTTCGATCTGTGATAGTAGCAGCTATTTAATATTGAGGTGTCAATGATATTTTTAAAATGGAAAAAATTGAATATCATGCAGTAATTAAATTCTTTGTTTTGCATGGTTTAACACACAGACAGAAATTGTTAAAAGTGTATAAGAACGCATCACCTTCATTTTTCACTGTGAAAAAATGGGCTACTCTTTTTAAGTCTGGTCGTACAAGCCTCGAAGATGATTAACACGGAGGTCGTCCAAAAACTGCTCCATTACAAATCATTCAACAAGTCCATGATATGGTGTTAGATCAGGGGTCGGCAACCTATGGGACGCATGCCATCTCTGACACGCCAAGCAATTTTGAATGACAAGCGTACCTATTCAAAGTTTACACATTAATTCTGTAATCTGTGACATGTTTCGAAATTAAGTAAATAATCGAAGACAGTATTACTTTAACGATATATTATAGATCACTAGGTATTATTACCAAAAACTACAAAATATATATTTTGTAATTTATAATTTTACTGAATGCATTGGTTTGGGTTTAATTTCGGCAAGTATTAAAGACGGCAAGCCTCAAAATATAAGCCTGGGCAAAAACAAATAAACGTCGTCAATTCAGATCAAAAGAGCCGCTATAAGGCGGGTTTTGTTTGACTTAACTTCAATCGTTCCGACGCGCGCCGCAACTCTTTTTATATTGCCGAACTTTAGTTTTTGTTAGATTTAACTTCTAGGCGGCCCTTTGATTGCAAGATAGATAATAATTTTTGTTCTAAGAAATTTAATAAACGTAATTATTGGAATTTTCTGGAAACATTATTTTTCTATATATAGCAAGCGGCTACACGTTTGGATCATTTAGTATAGAAGTAACATCCGTTCCAGTCAATAGTCGTCGAAAAGTTTAAAAATTAAAATTACGTTGCGTTATGGCCGCGAAGAAACAGAAGGTAGACGTTCGATCATTTCAAACTTCATGGACAACAGATTATGGTTTTGTACAGCAAAACGATCGGGTCATTTGTGTCCTATGTCGGGAGAGCGTAGTTTTCCGGACATCTAGTGTTCAACGACATTTCCAGATAAAACATGAATCGTCATTTAAAGATAACGCTGATAAAAGGGAGGCAATACAAAGAGCAAGTAAACAATACGAGAAACAGTCAACATTCTTTAGCAAAGTTTTCCAAGGAAAAAATCAGGTAACTGAATTCAGTTTCAAAATTGCACAATCGTTGGCACAAAAGGGTAGGCCGTTCACTGACGGAGAATTTATGAAGCAAACGTTTTTGAGTACTGGCGAGATTTTATTCGACGACTTGCCCAATAGGGATACAATATTGGCCAGGATTAGGGATATACCGGCATCAACGCGGACTATCGAGAGACGAAGTACCGAAATGACACAAAATGTCCAAAAACAGCAGAGAGACGCTATCAAACGGAGTTTTGTATTTAGTGTAGCATTGGATGAAAGTGTCGATATTAATGACATTGCCCGTCTGGCAATCGTTGCGCGATACTTCGATGATGGCAGTGTGTATGAAGAGCTGATTTGTCTGTTCCCATTGCAGGGAACTACAAGAGGAGAGGATATATTTTCAGAATTTGTTAAACATTTTGAAAAGCGGAACATTGATTTAAATAAAAAATGTTTTTGCGTAACGACAGATGGCGCTCCTGCTATGATTGGGAGACAAGGATTTGTTTCCCTTCTTATTGAACGCATGGGTCGATCAGTTTTGAATTTTCATTGCATAATTCACCAAGAGAGTTTGTGCGCTAAAATCTCCGCTGGAAGTTTAAAATCCGTGATGGATAGGGTGGTTAAAATAGTTAACTACATTGTCGGTCGTTCTTCACTGATCCATAGACAATTTAAGGCGTTTCTGCAGGAATTAGAAAGTGCATATTCAGATATACCATTGCACAATAATGTGCGCTGGCTCAGCCGTGGTAAAGTGCTCTCTAGATTTGTGCAATGTCTGGGCGAAATTAAATCGTTCTTGTTAGAAAAAAATCAAGTGGATGCTTATCCTGAACTAGAAGATAAGAACTGGATCTGTATGTTAATGTTTCTTATTGATATTACAAACCATCTCAGTGAACTCAACTTAAAGTTACAAGGTTCAGGCAAAACAGTTCTGGATTTATACGAATGTATTACTACAAACACATATATATATATATATATATATATATATATATATATATATATATATATATATATATATATATATATATATATGTGTTTGTAGTAATACATTCGTATAAATCCAGAACTGTTTTGCCTGAACCTTGTAACTTTAAGTTGAGTTCACTGAGATGGTTTGTAATATCAATAAGAAACATTAACATACAGATCCAGTTCTTATGTTCTAGTTCAGGATAATATATATATATATATATAAATATTTTCCAAATTTAAAAACTTATATATCCAGTGTCGACGATGGTGCACTAATAGACGAAATTCTTAACTATATGACTAATTTAAAAGAGGAGTTTATCGAGAGGGGTCAGGATTTTGATAAACATGGTCCTATGTTCGCTTTTTTAATCAAACCAGATTTAATGGATTTTTCCAGCAGTTGCTTTGACATATCTCTTTTCTCATGGATGGACATTAATAATTTTGATCTTCAATACATTGAATTTAAAAGCTCCGAGTTATGGAACACGAAATTTGTAGAATTAAGAAGGGTATTAGAAGGTGACTGCCAGAACCATTCAAACGAGATACTCAGTTGTTGGATGAGTTTACCAGAGAAATTTATTTGTCTTAAGAAAGTAGCGTTTGCCATGCTTACAGCTTTCGGATCATCCTATATCTGTGAACAACTTTTTTCCCATATGAGAGTGATTTTAAACCCGTACCGAAGCAGGCTGACAACAGACAACTCGGAAGCATGTGTGACACTGAAAATAACCAGACATGAAAAGGGTATAAGAAAACTCTCTAAAGAACTTCAAGCACAGGGTTCACACCAGGTCCTAGGACTAGTATAATAAAATCATTTGTTAAATGTTAAAATTTTTTTGTAATTAAACCTTCTAAAAGCAATATTTTAAGTTAATTTAAGTTAATTTTTGTTAATTTTAGTTGAAGTAAGTACCTATGCCGGCACGCAAAATGTTGTATGGATGAAAACTGAAAACCCCTTAGTTAAAGGGTTGCCGACCCCTGTGTTAGATGATCGACGAGTGAAAGTGCGTAAAATTGCTGAGACCATAGGCATTTCAAAAGAACGAATTGGAAATATTTGGCATAAAGAATTACATATGAAAAAACTTTGTGCAGCATGGGTGTCGCATTTGCTGACAATTAACCAAAAACGCATTCGAATGCGTATTTTTCAAGCGTGTTTGAATGGTTTTAAGCAAAATAAAATGGATTTTAAGCGTTTTCATAACTGTTGATGACACTTGGAGCCACCCCTATACACAAGAGCGAAAAGAACAGTCAAAACAATGGATTGAAGCCGGTGGAAGTGCACCCAAGAAGGCAAAGACGGTTCCATCAGCAGGGTAGGTTATGACAACAGTTTTTTGGAATTACAAAGGTGTTTTGTTGATCGATTATCTTGAGAAAGGTAAAAGAATTAACACCGAATATTATTGTAACCTTTTGGATCAGTTGGATGCAAAGATTTGTGAGAAAAGACCTGCTTTAAAGAAGAAAGAATCATTTTTCAGCAAGACGATGCACGTGTTCACACAAGTGTTTTAACGATGGCAAAATTCAACGAATTAAAGTACGAATTGCTTGAACATCCAGCATATTCACCAGACTTGACTCCTTCTGACTATTATGAGTTTCCAAACCTGAACAAGTTCCTTGCTGGAAAGCGTTTTATGGTATATCAAATGACGAAGCTATTGCAGCCGTGGATGGATATTTTGCAGACCTTCCAGAATCACACTTTAATGATAGTATTAAATTATTGGACAAACTTTGGAATAAATGTATTCGAGAGATTATATTGAAAAATAAAATATATTTCACGCCAAAAAAATTTTTTTTCATTGATAGGCAGAGAACTTTTCATACCGCCCACGTATAATGGACTATACGGTAAAGAAACAAAAAACGGCTGAGAGTACAAGACGTGAGAGTCCAAGAAAGCGCAAAATTAGTGACCATTATTTACTGCGCGCGAAAATAAACTTCCCAATCAGAAAAAAAGATAATGAAAGACAAGAGGACATAAAGAAAGATGGAAAAAAGGAAAAATCAGAAGAACGAAGATACAATATCAAAAGTCTAGAAGATGAAAGTACTTAAAAATTATTTAAAAAAAGATGCTAAAGGCGCAATACTTCGACAACGTCGAACTAATATACGAACATTTAGAAGGATGTTTACACGAAGCGGCACGTGAAGCACTGGGATATTATACAATAAATAGAACAAATAAACCTTATTGGTGGGACACCGAAATCGAAAAAAATATAGAACACAAAAAGAGTCTGCATCAAAAATATTTACATATCAAAAAATTGGAAGATAAAATAAAGTATAAAGAAATGCAGGCAGTAATAAGAAGAAAAATATCTAAGAAAAAGAACGATTCTTGGGAAAGAAACTGTCAAAGCATAAATACCTATTTAGGAGGAACCAGAAACAAAGAAAGCTAGAAAGTGATAAAAAAACCTAACAGAAGATAAGAACAGAGATATAATAACAACTAGAAAACCTCAAAATAGGGAAGAATACTCAGAAAGCTATTGGTAGAGGATAGACAAAAATTTCAAGAGGACAGAGAACCAATTGAACAAAAAATTGCACTAATAGGTTCACCAATAAGAATAACAGCAGAATAAATAAAAACCGTCTGTAAAGCGCTAAAGCATAACAAATCACCCGGACCTGAGGATGTCCCGGGAGAATTGTTCAAATATGGAACAGACAACACCTTAGACAACTATTTGAGAAATTTATAAGTACAAGCGAAATACAATACAAAAAAGGAGACAAAAACAATTGCGATAATTACCGAGGGATAGCAGTTACTGCATCCACGAGTAGAATCTACGAAAAGGTTTTAAAGAAATAAATGGAGAAGGAATATCAAGATTTCGAAGCAGAAGAACAAGCAGGCTTTCGCACAGGACGATCCACAATAGACCACATTTTCTCCTTAACTTAATTAATAGAAAAAAAGATAGCTTGAAACCAAGAAGTCCACTTGCCTCGACTTGAGAAAAGCATATGACAGCCCTTCCTCTGAAGAAATCGTGACAGTCATTAGAGAGTACTAATATTAACATAGAATTAATTAAAGCTGTCAAAACACTATACAAACAACCCATAAGAAAAATTAAAACCGGAACACAAATAACACCAGGATTTATTACTTCAAAAGGTCTGAAGGAAGAATGCTGTTTTTCACCCACGCTTTTTAAGATATGTCTGGAAAGTGTACTAAAAAGATAGAAGCAGAAATGTAGGCCAATGAGGATACCATTAATTAAGACCATGCTGTACACGCTATACTTCGCGGATGACCAAGTAGTAATGGCCCAAGATCGCGCCGACCTGAACTACATGACGAACATTTTTTGACGAATACAAAGACTCGAATTTAGAAGTCAATATAAAGAAAACAGAATATTTATGTATTGGAAGGCGACAAAAAGATCTTCTACTAGACGATCAACCCATGATAAAACACTAGACAGGGCAATAAGAAAGAGAAATAGGGCAGGAAGAAAGGCCATTAATCTGCTAAACAGCATTTTATGGAAAAAATCTATTAATAAAGCCAACAAAAAGCGGATATATGAAACCATAGTGAAAAGTATCACATTATACCAGGTGTACAAGTATGAAATGCGGATTTCAGACAAGAGATGGTGCACCAATGCAGTTTGTGCTATAAAGATTTGACACTGCGCCATTTTGTTGTGTCATCAACAAGTGTCAGACGCGCACGAGTGATGAATTGGAAAAGTGTGTGCATAGTATTGTGTTCAATATGTTGAAATTTATACCGAACAAAGAGCATTCGCGGACAGCATTAATTTTTTGTTTTCATTTGAAGAAAACTTCTGTTGAATCATACCGATTACTTCGAGAAGCTTATGGTGAACATGCTCCATCGCAAGATACGTGTGAACGATGGTTTCGGCGTTTCAAAAGTGGTGACTTTGATGTTGCAGACAAGGAACGTGGAAAACCGTCAAAAAAATACGAAGATGAGGAATTGCAAGCATTGTTGGACGAAGATGATTCGCAAACAAAAAAACAACTCGCCGAGCAACTGGGCGTTAGTCAACAAGCTGTTTCCAATCGGCTACGAGAGATGGGAAAGATTCAGAATCGGTACCACATGAGTTGAACGACAGACAAATGGAAAAGCGCAAAAACACGTGTGACATTTTGCTCGCTCGGTACAAAAGGAAGTCATTTTTGCAACGTATAGTTACAGGGGATGAAAAGTGGATTTATTTTGAGAATTCCAAGCGCAAAAAATCATGGGTAGACCCAGGCGCATCATCCACATCGACTGCAAGACCGAATCGCTATGGCAGAAAGACGATGCTCTGTGTTTGGTGGGACCAGAGGAGCGTGGTCTATTATGAGCTGTTAAAACCTAGGGAAACGATTAATACTAAACGTTACCAACAACAATTGACCGATTTGAACCGTTCGCTGCTTGAAAAAAGGCCAGAATACCGAAAGAGGCAAGACAAAGTCATTCTTTTTCATGACAATGCTCTATCACATACGGCAAAACCAGTTCGCGACACGTTGGAAGCACTCAGCTGGGAAGTTCTACCCCATGCGGCCTACTCACCAGACTTGGCTCCTTCCGATTACCACTTGTTTGCATCGATGGGTCATGCACTTGCTGAGCAGCGCTTTGGTTCGTACGAAGATGTGAAAAAATGACTCGATAAATGGTTCGCAGCAAAAGGGGAGATTTTTACTGGCGTGGTATTCACAAATTGCCCAAAGATGGGAAAAATGTATAACAAGCGATGGAGCATACTTTGAATAAAGCACTTTTTATCATTCTTCCGAATTTAACATGTTTTTTAGAAAAAAAATCCGCATTTCATACTTGTACACCTGGTATACCTGTGAATTATGGCCGCTGAAGGAAAGAGCATTAACACGCTGAGAGCAACGGAAATTGACTTCTGGAGAAGAGCAGCAGGAATATCCAGAAAGGAAAGAGTAACCAATAAACGTATTGAAGAAATCATGGGACTCAAACATAATAATACAGACGACATTCTGACCAAACAACTTATCTGGTTTGGGCACATTCAAAGAATGGACGAAAATTGAATCCCCAAACAAATACTAAAATGCCAATCAGAAAGCAAGAAACGGC
Source organism: Pachyrhynchus sulphureomaculatus (assembly GCA_019049505.1). NCBI lineage: Eukaryota > Metazoa > Arthropoda > Insecta > Coleoptera > Curculionidae > Pachyrhynchus > Pachyrhynchus sulphureomaculatus. The sequence goes on along the minus strand of CM032452.1, from coordinate 75,200,204 downwards.
GAGGTAGACCGAGAACAGGTTGTCTATACTAGTGTTTCGACACATGAATTATGTGCGCTGAAGGACCAAAGTACTATTATTCAAAATAAACAACTTTTGATAACCTTATTCTATATACCTAAATAAAAGTAAAATAAAAATCTACATGATACCTGTTATTGATTTTTTTCTATCTTTAATCATTTGACAGATAAGAAAGTAGTTAATTACTTCAGACATCCTCTACTTAACATTTTTCTTACCCGCATGTTGCTTCTTTTTCCTCTTCACTGCTGCACCAATAAGTGCCGTCAAATCTTCTTCGGAACATTTAGCTCTAATAGCATCACGCAGGGACACTTCGGTGTTACCAAAAAGACATACCTTTAAGTTACCATCGGCAGTTAGTCTTAAACGACTGCAAGTGCCACAAAAATGTTCACTCATAGATGTTATAAAGCCAACTTGGCCTTTGTAACCGGGAATTTTCCACGCCTAGAGTAACAAAAATTAATTAGGAAGTTAAGAATTTAAAAAAAAAAAACAATCAAGAAGCTATGCCTTTTTTAAAATTCAATTCTAATAATAGTTCATGCCAAAATCAAATCACCTTAACTATTAGGATCTCCGCGACTCGCCTCGAACTAACTATGTAGGTAAAGATCTCATATCTGAATCTTATCATCGCCTCACAGACGCAGCGTCTCTTCATGCTCTGGACAAGTCAAGTTTTCCGCCTATGCCTTCTCAACCAACAGAAAGCCATAAGAATCCCAACAACCAGACTTAGGATACACCTCCTTTTTTTAAGTACGGCAACATTCAAGTTGTGGCCTTCCAGTCCACGATACAAAATCCTCGGCCTGCCTGCACCCTGGGTCCAGTAACACTGCTTCTTTGAGCACCGGTTGACTCATTTCTTAAGGGCTGCTCTCACTTGCTGTGTGGATATGCTTAAAGCTGGTTCAGGACTCTGGAGGACGTCATGGCCCCGAGTCTGGCAAGTTCATTCACCGCCTCATTGCCCTTGGCCAGGGACCCATAGCAGATAACTGGAGAGTTTATCTTGGGCCTAGAGTGCCTCCGTGGCGTAGAAACTTGCTTGCGGTGGAGAAGCTCTCGGGTTCTAATCCCGGTAGGTCGGTATACTTTATTCAAGTATATTTGGCTTGGCCACATACATACCCCGTTGTCTAAAAGGTGCCGTGAAATACAAATGTATGTTTCGGCATTTGGACAACGTTGACGGACATTACGACATCCTCGCCGATATCCTTAGGATATTAAAAAAAGGGTAAAATCTATTCAGGTGGGAAGGGAAGGGAAAACATCTACTTTTTTTTAGCATTGACGTACTAACGGTTATTGATCTTATACAGAGTTAAAAATTTAATGTGCAAGACATATCAAATTCTATACCTTAGATGTATCATTTGGCCCATCTACCAAAGGATGAAAGTTTCTATGCACCGTTTTTATTTTGTCTACCATCTCTTTATAGGAAACCATTTTGTTTTCATTCCATTTGTTTCCAGAAAATGGCATGTATTCTATGAATCGGACATCAACGGCTTTATCCTTAGTTAATTCTACAAAATCTACAATTTCCATATCATTAATGCCTAAAATAAAATTAAAAATCAGTTTTGTATTTGCTTTAAGCATGAAAATTCAATATTTTTGCTTTTGTTCTCCAGTCCAATTAAAAAAAAAACTGGCCAAATGCAAGTCGGACTTGGTGTTCTGTACGTTGATTGCTTTTACAATAAAAATTTTTGTTACAGAGGTATAAAATGGTGAATGACTTCACAAAACACATCCCAAATGAGTTTTCAACAAAGTTTGTTTCCGATCTTTGTTGGAAACTGATGACCTTGAAATTTTTGTTTTTTTATATACCAAATAAATTATATTAAAGATTATGCATTCATCTTCGTTCAATCTATACCCTGTGGAGAATATTCCAGAATTTTTTCAAAATTTTTTAACAATAATACAAAGAAAAGTGTGTGCAAGTATTACATTATATATATTTTTGAATTTGTGTTTTCACAAGCTTTCATTTGACACCCTACTCGATAACCTAGTAAAAAAAAAAATATCTCTTCCGATTTCACCCCCCAAAACTAACCCTTTAAGTCAAAATTTAACTTTCAAAATTATACGGCTGTGATGGGGTCATCAATTCCTATATTAGTGTCAAATTTCAACTTTCTATGCCAAATAGTTTCAGAACAAATCGGGTGTATCAAACTGACAGACACTCAAGTGATCTTATAAGTGTTCCATACAGAACACTAAAAAAAAAGAATAAATTAGAACCAACAAAAAGATGTTTGTTTTTGTACCTTTCATTATGACACAGTTAATTTTCACTGGATTGTAACCCAATTGTAGTGCCAGATCGATGCCCATCATAGCTCGTTTCCATCCATTCCGTCTAGAGATCTTCTCGTATTTTTCTGCATTTAAAGTGTCTAAACTAACATTTAAAATGTCTAAACCTGCTTTTTGGAGGGCTACGAGTTGCCTGGTTAACGTAAGTCCGTTTGTTGTCATGGCAACGGTTTCAAGACCTTTGATAGATTTGAGATTTGCTAAAAAATAATTTTACTTGATGGCTTAAACTCTCAAATCTCTTTACTCAGTACCATATTTATTATCAGCGACATACAATAATGTATGTGTATAGGTGTAGAAAGGGATCAAGCCTATTCAACCAGCCAGGTTTTGTTTGTTGTTATGATTCGGCAGACAGGAGTAAAATTTTGTTTGTAATGATGAAACTGAAACCGATGGCTTCAGCCGCATGACATTGTACTGTCTTATTTTTCACTATCTTATCTTTTTTTGCTAAGAAGTCTGTCAAATCAAGTCAACGAATTGATGATCCAAAAAATATGATCATTTTAAACATAAATTTCATAACATACATGTATAGAAACAGATGTATAATTCTAAATAACAATTTTTTTCGTGGAGAACTGGTTTTTATTTAGTCTCAGATCTTTTTGAAAGCACTCTGGCTTTTCAGTGAAATGTAACCGTCCCAAATAACACAAACAATTTTTGCACGTGTTTATGGGGTTTTTATAAAATACAACTCTTTTTACTTCAGAGACTTGATTTTCTAAAATTTAAAAATGGAACCAACCAATATGACTTACCAACAATACCGGTAAGATCTTTTCTAACAGTAGGTTCACCACCTGTCAGTCGTATCTTGGTTACACCTTGTTTTACAAAAATTTCTGCTAGTTCTAGAATTTCTTCGGTAGTAAGTAACTTTGCTTTTTCGGTAAGCTTAACGCCTTCTTCTGGCATACAATACTGACCTAGAAAATATGTAAAAAGCTACTAACATGGGGGTGAAAGTCCCGAGACTTTCTGAGAGATGGCAGCACAAGCAAAAAATCATATGATTTTCAGTTAGTGTCAACTTTCAGAAGATTCGTGTAAAATTTTCGCGGCATTTTGTCTGTTAGTTTGCGAGTTTTAGCTGTTTGAGTGACGCTACTTTTGATTTTTACAAAACCACGGAACAAAAATAATTTCGTAGGTTGATTAAACAACTTTTTGATGGGAAAAAACACAGCCTGAACCCAAGAATGGCTTGAGAAGTGTTATGGAACATTTGCTCCGTTGAAACCAATTATATGTCGACGCTTTAGTGAACTTAAATGCGGTCGTACACGCACTGATAATGCACGACGTTGTTCTGAATGACCGCAAAGTGAAAGAGAGGGAGATAGCTGACACCGTGAAGATATCAACAGAACGCGTGAGCTATATTTTGCATGAATATTTGCATATGAAAAAGCTCTGTGCTCGATGAGTGTCGCGCACTCTCACAATTGATTAAAGACAGAAACGTGTCGAAGATTCACAACGCTGTTTGACATTGTTTGGGCGTAATCCAAAGGAGTTTTTGCGTAGATTCGTAACAACAGACGAAACATGCAAGCACCACTACACGCCTGAGCCTCACAGGCAGTCTGCAGAGTGGCTGGAACGCACGAAAGCCAACCGAAGCGTCCAAAAACACAAACATCAGCTGCAAACGTTTTGGCAAGTATTTTTTGGGATGCGCATGGCGTAATACTGGTCGACTATCTTGAGAATGGGGCGAACAATCACCAGAGACTATTACGTTGCTTTATTGGACCATTTGAATGATGAAATCAAGAAAAAAAAGGCCGCATTTAGCGAAGAAAAAGGTGTTCTTTTACCAAGTTAATGCACCCGCTCACAACTCCATAATATCGATGGTGAAATTAGACCAATTGGATTACGAATTGCTTCCTCATCCGTCATATTCACCTGATCTGCCCTCTAGTGATTATTACCTCTTTTCAAATTTGAAAAGGTGGCTTCAGGGAAAGAGATTTGCCTGAGTGTTATTTTGGAGAGCTCGACACATAGTACTATATGCATATGTATCCAAATGTTGGGAGAACGTTGGAATAAGTCTATCGCTATTGAAGGAAACTATGTTGAAGAATAAAATCGACTTTTGACAAAAATTGTTTTTTCTTTAAAAGTCTCGGGGCTTTTCACCCCACGTAGTATATGCGTAATGAGTTTTGGATATATTTTAAATAGAATCATTCCAAACTAGCAAACGATTTATTTAAAAAAAAAAAAAAATAGCTTTTAGTGTCATGGTGAGAATAATTCATATGAATAACAAATATAAAAGTGCTAAAATATGTCAGTGGTTATTCCATAAATCGGAAATCTAAATGAAAGTTGTGCCTTGTCACCTAAGTCATTTAAAATTTCTGTCTAATTTCTATTTTGATGTTCGATTTAATCTTGAATCTTTGTTATTTGAAGAATTTTACTATGTCTTCAAGTGTACTAATTACACTACAGTCCCTGGCCAAATTATTAGACGCACTGTATTTTTTTTAGTAATTTTATGTTTCTTAAGAGTTTTTATGCAATAATGGTATATTTAAACTACAATATTATTGATTTTTATTTAAAAGAATTGTTGTAGACTACATATTTGTATTTATTTTTAACATAGGGCAACACTGTGTTGACAAAGTGATACATGAACGTAAATAAGTACAAACCTGTATCAGTCGCGATCGGAATCGAGTCAGGTACGGAGGTGTTTCTGTGGCTTTATGGACTGTGATTGTTTGTTTAACAGTTTTATACTACTCAGTTATTAGTTTATTTTGTATGCAGTGTTTTAAAAAAGTAATTGGACTATTTTCATTATGGGTAGAAAAGGCGATCTTTCACCACGTAAAAAAACTGAAGTGAAGGCCCTTGTGATTGCGAAAACATTTACAAACCGAGAAATATCACGAAGATTGGAGGTTTCTGAAGCTAGTGTACGACGCATAAAAAAGAAAATTGAGTCAGGGAAGGAATTAAGCCCGAAAAGAAAGAAAAGATGCGGTAGAAAACCAATTTTCACTCCACGTTCAGAGAGATGTTTGAAGAAAATTTGTGTAGAAAACAGATTTGCTACCACAAAGGTAATAAAATCACAACTCCAGGATGCTAGCGTAAATGCTTCTGAGCACACTGTTCGAAGAAAATTGAAAGAATTAGATTTTAAGGCCTGTCGCCCCGCCAGGAAGCCCAAGTTAACAGCTGCAATGAAAGCAAAGCGCCTGAAGTGGGCCAAACAATGGCAAGACAAAGATGTGGACTTCTGGAGATCGGTAAGATACAGCAATTTAATCAATAATTGATACATTATTATCATTTTCAGTTAAATAAAGCAAATAAACATGGAAGTTTATATATTTTTCCTATTTTTGACAGGTCTGCTTCAGTGACGAAAGCACATTCGAAATTTTGCAGAATAAAGCTCAGTATGTGCGTCGTCGTCATGGAGAAAAGTTTCATCCTGATTGTGTCGTCCCGACGGTTAAACATCCCACCAAAGTGATGATTTGGTCAGTCATCAGCGGCAAGGGCACTGGACGTCTGTACGTCGTCAAAGGAATAATGAGGCAAGATCAGTACAAAGAAGTATTACAAAATCGGTTGATTCCGCAGCTCAGAGAATGGTTTCCAAATGGGGAACCATTCACTTTCATGCAAGATGGAGCTCCCTGCCACACTGCTCGGTCTGTTAAAGCTTTTTTGGCAGAAAAAAATATCCCTCTGTTGGATTGGCCGGGTAATAGCCCATTGAAAATGTGTGGGAGCTGATGAAAAGAGAAGTGGCTAAAGATGTGATTACCAACAAAACCCAGCTCCTAGAAAAGATTATTCATGTGTGGAATCATCATCCTCAAATGCAGGAGACAGTACAATCTTGCATTGATAGCATGTCGCGCAGAATTAAAGCTTTGATAGCGGCTAAAGGTGGCTCAACTAAATATTGACTTTTACTAACATTAATTTCACTTTTCTTTAAAACTTAATAAACTTATGCTTTTCTAAATTAATGCTGTTTTATTTATGTCAAATAAATAGGTAATTGATTGGATAATATAAAAATAAAAAACAAATCAATTTAAAATAATAAAACGGTACAATATCACTCGGTAATTAATATTTTACATGAAATCTTGCAGTGCGTCTAATAACTTGGCCAGGGACTGTACTATTAGTGACTATTTAGCTTCTGTTAACTGGGATGATCATTTTCGAAATGTAAACGTAAATATAGCAGCTGAATGATTCCGGTCTGTTATAGATACCTGTCTTACTTCATTTGTACCACAAAAGCGCCTGAAAACATCATTGTTCCCGAGGTGGTTCGGTCCTTCTCTGAGGGACCTTATTGCAGGAAGAAGGCCCATAAAAAATATATGTCTTCTAGATCTAATTATGATTAGATGACTTTCTCGAATTATAGGGCCTTATGCAAAGCAGAATACAGGAGATGTTCATGCTCGTCATATATGGGAGGTGGAATTCTCACTTTTGATTAATGCTAGGAATTTTTGGGGATATGTTAGGGTTGGTCATAACACTAATGCTTATCTTAGTAGCATGTTCTTGGAGGCTGACATTGCCGAGACTGGTCAGAAGATTGTAAACTTGTTTGCGAAATTTTTTTCAAACGGTTACAGGGTGAGTCAACGATAGAGTAAAATTCATTATCTCATTTGTTTCGGGAATGACGAAAAAATGTTAAATACAATAGTTTTAGGGAATGTTAAGGTGAACAGTTTTAAATTATTTTGGAGTATACAGGGTACTTCAAAAAAGTGTAGTCGATATAACATGTTTTTTTGAATGGAACATCCTATGTTCTAATTTATTTTTAAATTCTGCGTAAAATTTTATAACTTTTTTATTAATAATGTTATATACCTAAACCTAGTAGTTTTTCTAATATTTCAATTTTTTTAAAAAATACTAGTATTTTTAAATGGCACACCCTGCATATTATTATTTTTTTGATAGATTTTACAAAACCCTAAAACTTTTATTAAGTATGTCATATACCTGTTTCTAATAGTTTTCGATTTATTTTGAATTTTTCAATTTTTACCCTTGCTTTTAATACACTTACGCTATTGTGAAAACATAAACAAATAGTTAATAATAATTTTAATATAGTTTAACTTATCTAATGTTAATTATTATAACGTAATAAAAGTTCAAAAATATGCCCGTCTACTTGAATACACATGTTTAGACATTTTACTATATTTTCCTTCACTTTCCTTAGCATAAAGGGCGTTATTGTCCTGCACGCATCCCGTATACTATTTTTCATATCTACTGGTGTTGTAGGGGAATTCACATAAACACGATCTTTAATGTAGCTCCACAAAAAGAAGTCTAAAGGTATTAAGTCACATGATCGAGGGGGCCACTGAATGAATTCATCCCTACGGATCCATTTTTGTGGGTAACGATCGTTTAAAAATTCCCGAACTTCCCGGTGGTAATGAGCAGGAGCTCCGTCTTGTTGAATCCATTGAATCCACATTTGTTGCCTTTCAAAGTTATCAACTTTTTCAAGAAGCTGGGGTAATTCGTTTCGCAAAAAATTTAGATATCTAGGCCCGTTAAGCGGTGTGCGGAAAAAATATGAACCAATAATTCGAAAATTTAATATTCCACACCATACATTAAGCGACCAGAATATGGATTAACTATTGAATAATAATTTTTTTTTTTTTATGTGCCTAGCACACGTGCTACAGGGAAGTCCCTAAAGCGCTACAGGAGCGACACGTGTGCGGAGAAAGCGATTCACGTTGTTCTTGAATCGCTGTAGATTGTACTCGATGGGAAACACAGTCCTGGGCAAACTATTCCAAAGGTATGATGTTCTCCATATAAAAGACTGCTTGAAAAGCGTTGTACGAGGAGTAACAAGCTGAACCTCATACGGATGTGAAGTATTAGCGCGACGTGTACTCCTAACATGCACCGCTCTGGGAGGAATTAAGCGGGCCACATCCTTCGAACACTTTCCATGAAAGTACTTGTAGAATAGGCTCAAGTCGCCAACCGTTCTTCGATGTTCCAGCGAATCAAGGCCGTCGGTCAGTTCCGGGTTTCCAATCAGACGAACAGCTCTTCTCTGGATAGAATCCAATAAATGCAGTGTATGTTTGGGAGCGGAGCTCCAAACATGGGAGCAGTATTCCATAGTTGGTCGAATTTGAGCTTTGTAAAGAATTACAGTTGTTGTGGAGTGTAAAGCTTTCTGGTTCGAAACAATATTCCCAACTTTTGAGAAGCTCTCCTTGCTATGCCTGCAACATGTTCATGCCAGGACAAATTTGCTCCCAAATTAACGCCTAACAGATTGAGTGACGATGTTAGAGGGATGGAGTGCCCCGACATAACTATGTCGGGTTCTGCAACGTTAACTTTTTTAGAAAAAACTGCAGCCTGGGTTTTTGTAGCGTTAAATTCTACTTGGTTACTGTCACCCCAAGATAGAATTTCTTCCAGGTCTTTATTAAGTTGAATGACTTCCTGCTGTCTGCGGATATTCGTCTGAGTAGTCGATGTCCGACCGTTCAAAGTGAATGAAGAGATAAGTGTACTGTCATCTGCAAAGCTGTAGATTGGATTCTCGGTCTTTTCCAGCAGATCGTTAATATAAATGAGGAAGAGAGTAGGAGACAGTATGGAACCTTGGGGCACACCGGCGCTGATAGTGAAGGTATAGAAAGAAATCCGTCGCTGCCACTCGTAAAGAACGCTCTCTGAGAAAACATGAGAGCCACAAACAGAACTTTTTAGACATACCATAAGAACGTAGCTTAGCCAACAGCCCATCGTGCCAAACACGGTCAAATGCCTTGGATATGTCAAGAGCAACCGCTCGAGATTCTCCAAAGTGTTCAATTGCGTTGTTCCAAACATGTGTTACATAAGTCAGAAGATCTCCTGTTGATCTATTTTTACGAAAGCCATATTGGTGATCACTAATAATGTTGATTTCTTCAAGATATTTTAGAAGATGCTGATTGATAGCCTTTTCCATGACTTTCGATATTATTGAGAGTAGTGCGATTGGTCGGTAGTTATTTGGCAAGGTCTTCTTGCCTTTTTTAGGTATCGGCTGAACTGTGGCACATTTCCAGCAGGAAGGAAATATTCCCATTCTGTAGGATAGGTTGAAAAGTCTACAGAAAACTGGTGTTAGTTCCCTCGCACAGTTCTTGAGAACTGTGGCAGGTATTCCGTCAGCGCCAGAAGCCTTTTTGGTGTCTAGCTTCATCAAAATACGTTTTATGATACGCTGTCTGAAGACAATATCGGGCATCCTTGACTGCACTATGGGAATAGTAGGTGGTGTTTTTCCTTGGAAATCGACAGTAGAATGTGAAGCGAAGAGTTCAGCCAACAAGTTCGCCTTCTCAACAGGTGTTGTTGCAATAGAATTATCTGGCCGTGTGAGTGGTGGTATGGTGGATTTGGTGAAATTTTGACTAACTGCCTTAGCGACTGACCAAAAGGACCTGGAATTGCCGGGACAAGCGAGAAGTTTGTTTCTAATCCGTTGATTGTGTACCTCCTTCGTTTCGTCGATAATTTCTTTGCATCTGTTCCTGGCACGAACAAAGATGTTACCATTTATGGTGTTAGGATCTTCACGCCACTGTCGGTATGCAAGATGTTTAGAAGCAACAGCTTCTTTGCATTTTAGGTCAAACCAAGGCTTGCCGTTGGAAGGGCATTTCTTCGAAAAAGGGATGTAAGCCTCCATACCGGCCAAAATAACATCGGAAACCTCCCTGGCGCAGTCAGATGGGTCGTCGGATCGAAAACAAACGTCCAACCAAGGGAAAGTTCGAAAATATTCCGTGAGATCTTCCCATTTAGCAGATTTGTAGTGCCAAATCTTGCGCGGTTTGGGCGCCTCTCTGTCACTGATTGGTAGAATACTCGATGTCGAAAGTAGTTTATGGTCGGAAGAACCTAACGGCGGATTTACGCTGACCGTGTAAATCTCCGGATTGGTGGTTAAAAACAGATCAAGAAGACTGGCGAACTCTCCGTCTCGATCAGGGATCCGTGTTGGTTCATCAATAAGCTGAGTCAAGCCACAACTGATTGAACATGATTCGGCTTCACGACCTTGTTCGTCGGTAGTATTTGAATATTTAAGCCAGTTGATGTTGTGGACATTAAAGTCGCCCAGGATGGCAATTTCGGCATTTGGATAGTTAATTTGTAAATGATCGATGGTGTCTGCAAGAGAAGCGAAAAGTGTTCTAAAGTTAGTATCACTTGGTGGTCGATAGAGGATACAGACGAACCTTGTGGTTGGTTGAGTCGTTATTTTTAACCACATAACATCAACGTTTGGGGGCTCCAGAGCCTCTTCTCGTTGGCAAGAGAGGTCGCTTCTGACATAAAGACAGATTCCAAAGTTACGCCTAAATCGGGAATAGAAATCGTACCCAGGATAAAGATAGTTTACTGTGCTGGTCGATGAACTGACCTTAGTTTCACAGAGAGCGAGTACATGAGGTTTATTTGATTGCAGGTGTTGGTGCACTGAATTTATGTTCGAATTTAAACCTCGTATGTTGCAAAAATCCATTTTGAAATTCTGTTCTCTGCATGTCGACGCCCCTGAACCAGCCCCCACGCGGAGATCCGAACGGGGGGCTATTTTACCTCCGGAATTTTTTGTATCCAGGTGCCTCATCATGCTATTTAGTCCCACAGTCCGGGACATCGGCACAGCCACGAAACGTTAAGCAACTTCACGCAGCCTAAGCCGATGCGATGGTATCACACCGGGCGATGCTGGTGGGATCTGGGCATCTACCATCTAGGTTGTTCTTTAAGTCGCCTCCTACGACAGGCAGAACATACCGGGGGAAATATTCTATCCCGCCCCCCCACGGGGTGCGGCATGTTATGGCTGTTAACTGCTCCATTACTGCGAAAAGTAGCTTCACCAGAAAACATTATTTTGGATCGGCTTCTATTGTTCCATACATGGTGGTACAAAAGTTTACTCGTCGTTCAAAATCACAGTCTTGAAGTTCTTGGTGTAGTTCCATATGAAAGGGATGATACTTGTATTTTCTCGTGGTGCGATTAGCTGTAGATTGGGATGTGTCAGATAAGTCAGCTATATGACAGCTGCTGACTTGGGGATTATCTTCAACATGAAGTAAAATCTCCATTTCTTTTTCCTTATTGATAGCATTCTGGTTTACTACTTTCTGTTTCGTATACTCAACGCTACCACTATCATCAAACCGCTCCATTAAGCACTGAAAAGATTTTCTAGATGGTATATGTCTATTAGAGTACTCCACTCCATAAGGCCTTACTGCCAAGACAATTTTTCTCGCCGCCCCAGTATATAAACCATATCAATTAATCATTTTTAGGAAAATCCATAACTATTACCTTTATACGTCACTTACTACAACAAATTAAACTATTTTTACTTGCTAAATAGACATGTCAAAATTTGACAATGCCTACATTTTTGTTTTGTCTTGGCAACTATGATGTTATAGCGTAAGTGTATTAAAAACAAGGGTAAAAATTGAAAAATTCAAAATAAATCGAAAACTATTAGAAATAGGTATATTACATACCTAATAAAATTGGAGGGTTTTGTAAAATCTATCAGAAAAAATAATAAAATTTAAGATTTTTCAATTTAAAATAGTCGAAATCTATAAATTTATTTTGAACACCCTATAGCATTGAACTCAAATTTCTTTACATATATCTTTACTTTCATCTCTATAGAACGCTCGTACCAATTATGAGTATTCCACCTTTCAGAAACAATGACGCTACTGGAAATTTTTTACAAAACTGAAAACTAGTATTTTTTTTAAAAAAAATTGAAATAGAAAAACTACTAGGTTTAGGTATATAACATTATTAATAAAAAAAGTTATAAAATTTTAGGCAGAATTTGAAAATAAATTAGAAAATAGGATGTTCCATTTAAAAAAACATATGTTAGATTGGCACACTTTTTTGAAGTACCCTATATACTCAAAAATAATTTTAAACTGTGCACCTTAGTATTCCCTAAAACTACTGTACTTAACATTTTTTCGTCATTCCCGAAACCAATGAGATAATGAACTTTACTCTGTTGTTGTCACCCTGTACAGTGGTACTAATGTCTGGTCCCTGATTTCGGGTCTCAAAACTCATGTCTCATTTGCCTTCAAAGGTTCTCTATTTCTGAGGTGTTCACAAAGATCAAGGCGCTTCCTGTTATATTTGCTTGCAGCCCTGATTCTGTCCCCAATATGTTTATCAACTTACTTAATCCTTAGCCATGATACCTCTCGGTGTAGGCTGGTGTGAGTGGGTTGGGTTAGGTTGGGGTCTTCCATATTTCTCTCCATCTTTCTCTATTTCGGTATATTTATCAAAAGGTGTATTTTCACTTTGACCAAGCCTCTCTAAATGTTTTTCTATTTGTCTCTGGAAACAACTACCTTCCCGAATACTTGGAAGCATAATTTCATCAGCCCAATTTTCAAGGGTGGAAAACCTAGTGACATTAGTAATTATAGAGGTGTCTGCAATCAATGAGCTATTGCAAAGTTGTCTGACAATATGACTGACGATCAGCTGGCTTGGAAAAGCAAGGGTATGTATAATGAGAATCAGTTTTGTTTTAGCAGGGGGAAGTCAACTGCTTGACAGCCTTGTACTGTACAAGACTGACCTTTTTTTGAGACCTTCAGGAGCAGAATGCAGATAGATGCTGTCTATACTGAGTTCTTGAAGGCCTTTGACAGGGTATATTTATAGTTGTTATTGGTGAAGCTGAGGACTGTAGGGTTTGTTGAGTATATTTCCAGGGTAAGCCTGAAAAGCTTGGGTCTCCTGGGTTTTGTGATTAGGAATTGTGGTGAATTATCTGTGGCTATCGCCAAATTGTTGTATATCTCATTGGGGAGGTCAAATCTTAAATATTCCACTATTGTTTGGGCGCCCCACTACTGAGTTCACATTGACACTCTTGAGCATGTACAAAACAAGTTCCTTCACTTTGCGGCTAATAAGCTTAATATTAACTTTGATCATTACCATAGGTCAGATATGCTAGATAGATTAAATTTGGACACCCTGGAGGTGAAGCAGGTGCGATTTGGTTTGTGCTTTTTCTTTAGACATATCTATGGATTGAAAGACTGTCCTCATCTCTTGTCCAGAGTTAATTTTAGTACCCCCTGTCATGATTTGCGTAGCCTCTTTCATATATCACTGTATTCCACCAATTATGGCAATATTCTCCTATCGATAGATCCCTCTGAACTTTAAACAACTTGGACACTGATTTCTTTAGATGCACTCTGTGTAGCATTAAAGCACAGTTATCTAGTTTAATTTGAACGGCTGGTCACCCCTGTATTCTGTATATTGTGGTGTTATAATATTATTATAATTGTTAGTATTGTTACTGTTATGCACTGATTGTTGCTGCCAACTTACAACAATTATTTCATTCTATAAATTTATAAATTGTAAAAATGGGGTAACCCGTGAATTTAATAAATAAAATAAAATAATTAAATTCACTTAATGCTTACCTATTAAATTTTTTAAATAAACATGTACTTTTAACTAATATCTAGGCAGCTAATTGATAAAATTGAGAAATTATGACAGAGAATAAAGAAAAAAAACTACACTTACATCTTAAATTGCATCGTTCTGTAAGTGATATCCTAAGATAAGTATGGTACCTCCCAAATGTGTCTGTTAAAGGACTTTCCTTTATCTTTTCCACCTACAAAATGGATATTTTGTCATTTTCATGCAAAAATTTTTACAGAGAAAGTTGGTCTTCCATATTTGCATTTACAAAATACCATCACCTCTCTAATTTAAAAAGAAAACATACCTAATAGGAATGGAGTGTGTGTATGAGATGACAGATCAATTATGTTTTGTATTTACATAAAGAATTAAAAATATTTATTGTTATTAGTAACTTTAGTCAGCAAGACTCTTTGCAAATACAGAATGTTTTTAAGACAGTCTAACAGTAGGTATGGCACAAACTACAGTAGTTCAGGTTAGTAATAGTATTAGAGTGATAATTCCTTAATGTTAGATTGCATTTAAATATAAACATGCAGAGCTTTGGGTATAACCTAAGAGTACCTTACCAATACCAAAACTTAAATTTTAGCTTTCTACCTCCTAGGAGCAGAGATATAGATCCCCCTTTGACTTTTAGGTGGTGAGTGACACTATTTTTTTACTAATTTGTTGTGGCCCTTAGATATTTATATGCAAAATTTAAAAGATTTTTTTTAGTACTTCTATACTAGCTCCAAAAGTCTAAAGCCTATTGTTCAAGCTTACCATGGTAATATAACTGATACATAAATTCAAGAAAAATGGCCAATAAAGCTAAACATCACAGCCAGATTTGCTAAAGGGGTTACACAGTTAGACCTGGGCCTAGTTACCAAGAAATCAACAATCCTTAGCTGTCCAATTGAGTTTTGTTTTTGACAATGTAATAATTTTTATTGTAAATATCACCAAATAAACATCTTTAAAAGATTTCATATATAAATTGAGTGTAATGGTCTTGGAAGAGATAGCAAATATAACAATTTTTAGAATTTAAATATGATAGTTCATTATATTCAGTTTCATCATCAATGAAAATGAACTTTGTGGTCTTGTACAGCACAGCATCCTAACTTTGACTTACTGGTGGTTTTGTCAATTTAAATCTCCAATTCCCAAAGTAGACTAGTTTTACATATAAATAATAAATAAAATTTCACACCCCTTATAAGTGAAATAAAACTAACCTGAACCTGTTTTGGATCTGCTGCTGTGGAAAGAACTCTGCAAACTTTCTTTTTCAGCAGAGTATTAAAAAACCTACAATAATTGTTTATTTTCAACATTATAATATTAATGAAGGGTTAAATTTTAGCTCTTATTAAGAAGTTTTCAGTAATTTAAAGTTAAGTTTTAATCTATTACATAAAAAATTGTTATCAAATAACGCACTCGAAATTAAAAGATAATAATAATATATTTACTATTTTAAGGTTAGTAGGAATTTTTATGACCTGCGTTTTTAGTACTGTACAAACAACAAACATTCCAAGAAGTTTACAAAAATGCGCTCTTGGAATAATACAAATGCACTACAGTTTTTACTTATGAGGAGCACAGGAATATTAGGAGATATTTTTTTCGTTTTGTAATTTCTACATATTAGATTTATAATTTTCAGTAAAGAGGTTTAGAAAACTGCCAAAAAACTATGCGGTTTTCCGGATCTTAGTCCTTAAACTATAGATATTCATTGTGAGGTTTTTAACGTCCAAGTTGTATTCGATAAAAAGCCATAAAGATAATTTTTTTAGGTTATGTTAACTGAAAAATAACAATAAATCAGAGTACTTTGCAAGAAAATACTTAATGTCTCTTTTTCCTGCTTATGCCGAAGAAGTAAAAAGACTTGAGGAAGAACCGTCCACAAGTGAGAAACCAGAATGGCTTGAAAATTCAAGTTTTAATCCAAATAATACTATCAACAATAATGAAAAGGTTCCCATTAATCCTGAGTTACCAAAAGAATATGAAACTTTAAGTGGAGCAAGTAGCTCAGATGAGGCCCCTAAAGTTAAAAGGAAAAAAAAAGAAAAAAAGAAAAGAAAGCACCGTCGTAAAAAGAATGATAAACATAAATATGTCGATAATGAAACAAGAGCGATTGAACAGAATGAAGATTTTACTTTGGATTTAAGCAGAATAAACGAATATTTAAATGTTGACACTATATCGAGACCTACCGTAGCGAAGTATCATGCTAAATATAAGTTAATAGCAAGTTGGAGGCAAAAGAAACATAAGTTTAAAAGGTAAGTGCTTCTATTTTGGATAATTTTGTGCTATTTTTGATTGATTTTGATTGCTTAAAGTTGGCTCGGTATGGTTTGGACTCTTGGAAATAGCATAGAGGGAATTGCCAAAACCATTTTAAATTTGGCATATATGAGAGTGTTAATAAACTGTTTGGATGAGTCTCTACAACTACAACCTTAAAAACCAGTGTAACACTATGATAACTTCACTATTATCAAAACTTAAATTTCAGTTTTCTATATCCACTAGGAACAGAGATATATGTTCCTCTCTCAGTACACAAGGCAGCAGTAGTAGTATGTCATGATCACTAAAATATATACATCAAGTTTAAATTTTTTTTGACAGCTTCTTTCACATTATTCTCAACAGTCAAAAGTGTTCAGAATGGGAATCTGTATCTTTGCCGCTAGGGGACATACGATTACACAAAAGATCTTTAATCTTCGAGATTAGAACACTGAATGAGCTGGAAGAAGCATTAGTCTTATTTGAACCTGACTAGGGTACATTGAGCAGTAGCACATTGTAATCATTGTGATGAGAAACCACAGTTCCTGCTACTATTTTCACACATCACACGCGTCTAATTTTGAGAAGTACAAATCCCTGAAGATACAACATGCAATCATAGGTGAAACGCCAGAAAGTTACTCCAGATTTACATATTCTAAAAGCCTGTAAAAGCTTCTATTCCATGATTCTTTATATGAAAAAATTTCAGTGCTAGACTTTTCCGTTCTACTGTATCTTAAATGTTGTAGATATTCTTTAAACCTTAATTGACCTTGTAGTTTACCCAACATACTTTTTGTCGCAATTATTACAACTAATTTCATAAATACCACTTTTCTCCCAATTGGGAATCTTATCTTTGGGATTTCCTAAGATAGTCCTCAGATTGTCTGGTGACTTATAGACTAAGGTGAGGCTTACCTTCTTAAATACCTTCTCAGTCTTATTTGCTTCACGTGTAAAAAAGGTGGAATTCTGAATATTTAACCTGAATTTAAGTCGATTTGTTAATTTGTCTATTAAGTCATCGTCATAACCATTAATTCTAGTTATATTCTTGATATGATTCCTTTCATTATTGAATTTTACTTTATTCAGAGGAAAAGTGACCAAACAATGAACTAAAAGTTGTAATGTGGCTAATTTATGTTGTTTGCAATGAAATGAATCATTCTATCTGTTTCTGCATTTTTTCTAAATATATCAAATATCTAGAAATGGTAATTGTCCTTGGTTCTCAATTTCATAAGTAAATTTAATTGAATCATATGCCAATCAAAACAGACAATTAATCCTGCCAGATTTTATTGCCTGTTTTAATTGGTATTGTTAATTCCACCAAATTCTCATAGCTATAAACATCTCCGCGCTCTTTTGTTTACAGTGTTATAAAATGGCGTTTTTTTTTTGAATTACAAAAGCTCGTAGATATCCTTACTTAGCCCAGATCCTAACTTACTCCACTTCATTTTACCATTTTCATTCTATCTTCAGCGTTTTTAGCTTTAAACTTTCATAGTACTTATACCACATATATTTTTTAAGAACCATTTTTTAATTTTTTACATATACATTGAATTGTATTTCTTTGTGAAAGTTCTAATTTTTTTTAAATTTATTTAACTTAGTGATCATATTGAATTTTAGGTATTTTAAGGTACTGAAAGAACAAAACATAAATAAAAGTGAAAATGAGGAGAAAGAAAAGCTAACAAAACTGAATATAAATAAAGCTGGATTTAGTGAACGAGATGTAAACTTTACAGGATTTAACCAAGAAGAGGAAATGTCAAAAATGACAGGTTTCTATAACAAGAGTGTGGCTGATAACCCCGATGATATTAAAATGTGGTTAAAGTATGTTGAATTCCAGGTAAATGACTAGCTTTTCCTGGATGAGTTGTTAGGATCAACGTACTTATGCAATATATTTTTTTATGAATGTAACTTTTATTGTTTATATCTTCATCTTCTTGATATGTTCAGGTTATGCAAGATCCAAATTACTTTTACTGTCGTTCTATGTATGAAATTCCTTAAAGAAAAATCTTCCCAATAAATCTCAAAATTAAAGTCAAAAATCTCTTTATTATTAATCATTTAGTTTTTATTTACTTACAGTATATTACAATGTTTATTTTATATTTACACTCATTATTTTAAATTCACTGTACAGGGTGAGTCAACTATAGAGTAAAATTCATTATCTCATTTGATCCGGGAATCATGAAAAAATGTTAAATACAATAGTTTTAGGAAATGTTAAGGTGCACAGTTTAAAATTATTTTTGAGTATGCAGTTTACTTCAAAAAAATGTGGCCAATATAACATATGTTTTTTTAAATGGTTAATGATTAATTATTATGATGTAGTAAATGTTCGAAAATATGCCCGTCTACTTGAATACACATGTTTAGTCGTTTTACTATATTTTCCTTCCCTTTCCTTCCCTTTCCTTAGCATAAAGGGCGTTACTGTCCCGCACGCATCCCGTATCCTATTTCCCATATCTACTGGTGTTGTAGGGGGATTCACATAAACACGACCTTTAATGTAGCCCCACCAAAAGAAGTCTAAAGGTGTTAAGTCACATGATCGAGGGGGCCACTGAACGTATCCATCCCTACCGATCCATTTTTGTGGGTAACGATCCTCACTTACTACAACAAATTAATCTATTTTTACCTGCTTAATAGACATGTCAAAATTTGACAATGCCTACATTTTTGTTTTGTCTTAGTAACTATGATGTTATAGCGTAAGTGTATTAAAAACGAGTAAAAATTGAAAAATTCAAAATAAATTGAAAACTATTAGAAATAGGTATATGACATACTTAATAAAAGTTGGAGGTTTTGTAAAATCTATCAGAAAAAATAATAATATACAGGGTGTGCCATTTAAAAAATTTGAGATTTTTTAATTTAAAATAGTAGAAATTTATTTTGAATACCCTGTAGTATCTAACCAAATTTCTTTATATGTATCTTTTTTTTTATCTCTATAGAACGCTCGTACCAATTATGAGTATTCCACATTCCGAAACAATGGCGCTACTGAGAATTTTTTACAAAACTGAAAACTAGTATTTTTTTAAAAAAATTTAAATATTAGAAAAACTACTAAGTTTAGGTATATAACATTATTAATAAAAAGTTATAAAATTTTACGCAGAATTTAAAAATAAATTAGAAAATAGGATGTTCCATTTAAAAAAAACATGATATATCGGCCACGCTTTTTTGAAGAACCCTGTATACTCAAAAATAACTTTAAACTGTGCACCTTAACATTCCTAAAACTATTGTATTTAATATTTTTTTCGTCATTCCCGAAACAAATGAGATAATGAATTTTACTCTATCCTTGACCCACCCTGTACACTGTATACTTCGCTATTATTTTACTTTAAACTCTTAATTATTAGTTCAAATTACAATATTAAATTTAAGTCTAATTATAAATATAAGTTGTTCAATCTGGTGTTACCTGCTTACCCGCTAATACTTTTCTTTTACTATTTATGTTTTTGTTTACTTTACTGTATTTTTAGTGTTCCGTACGGAACACTTATAAGATCACTTCAGTGTCTGTCCGTCCGTCTGTCTATCATACCCGATTTTCTCCGAAACTACTGAATATAGAAAGTTGAAATTTGGTACTAATATAGGAATTAATGGCCTCATCAGAGCCGTGTAGTTTTGAAAGTTAAATTTTGATTTGAGGGTTTTGGGGGTGAAATCCGAAATGAAAAAAAAAATTACCAGGTCATCGAGTGGGGTGTCAAATGAAATCTTGTAGAAACACTAGTTCAAAAATATAATACTTGCCCACACTTTTCTTTGTATTATTTTTAAAAAATCGCTCTCCTCCCTTATCTTGAAAAGTAGTGATCAAAAAATTTTGAAAAAATTTTGGAATATTCTCCACAGGGTGTAGATTGAACGAAAATTATCACAAGTGCATTTCCTTTAATAATTTATCTGGTATATTAAAAAAACAAAAAAAATCAGGTCGTCAGTTTTCAGTAAAGATCGGAAAAAAACTTTGTTGAAAACTCATTTGGGGTGTGTTTTGTGAAGTCATTTTATACCTCCGTAACAAAAATTTTTATTTTAAAAGAAATCAACTTACAGAACACTAATTGCGCAAGTCCAACTTGCACTTGACCGGTTATTTTTTTACGATTTTAAGTAAATTTGTCAAATTTTATAGGGATTGTGGATCCTCGAAATAAATTGGTATTGTGGAGTATAATGGTTTATGCTTTGGTTCATTTAATTGTCCAGTCTTTTTTATCGCTCACCTCCCCGCCTCAGTAGGGCTTTTACCCTTTTTCCATATCCCAAGGATATCGGCGAGGATGTCGTAATATCCGACAACGTTGTCCAAGTGCCGAAACATACATTTTTGTATTTCACGGCACCTTTTAAACAACACGGTAGTGCTGCCACGGACGTTATTTGCATTTCTACAAATAACTACTACCTGTCCTATACCTAGTTTGTATAATGTTACTTGTTCAGGTAGAGATTTGTTGTTTATATTTGCAGAATTTATTAGATATATCTTCTATATATTGTCTTATAGTCATTCAGTGTAGTTCATTGATTCTTATGTATCGTCAGTGGATGTAACGCATCTTAGTGTGCGGTTTTATGTGCGTTGTAGTCGTTCCGTTTGTGTGTCGGATATGCTACACCATATTGGTGCCGCATACATTAATACTGGTCTTATTATTTGTTTGTAGATTATCAATTTATTTCTTGGATCATGTGCGGGTTAGGTGTTACAAGCGCATAAAAATTTTGCGTTGCTACGAAAGCCTGATCCATCGATTGAGTCTATCATCGCTCCTGATGAAGCTAACATGGTTAACGAAAGGCGCGTCGAGCGCAAAAATAAAGTGTTTGGTGTAGTGGTGATATATACTGAGTAGTAAGAAAAACATGTATTTCAGGATGTGGTATATCAATTTGAAAAGTCCTACCGGAAAGGGAGTATAGCTAAAGCACAAAGAGTATTAGCTGAGAGAAAAATTGCCATTTTGGATAAAGCTTTAATAGTTAATCCTAGGTGTGAAGAATTGTTAAGGACAAGGATAAAAATAGCTGTGAGTGCCTTTCCTACCGACGAACTACAGGCCCAGTTCCAAAATTTACTGAAGAAGGAACCAGGTACCTATTTCTTAAATCTTGACTAAATATTAGCTAAAACTATGCACGATAATTTGACTTTATTAGATTAGACTTTTAATAATATAACAAAAGCCAGTGAACCATCGAATATTTTAAATAAATAAATAATTTGTTAATGGACTAGCCATTTACAGATAAAGGAAATAAAAAGAAAAACATAACATTTACATATTACTAAAAACATAATAAGAGTTTCCTCATCCGAAGCACAATCACAAAACCTGTCTAGTTTTATTTTTGTGGTTTGAATGTTATCACTAAATAAATCTATATTGATGACTCTACTAATACCATTAGCCGTAGCACACGATCTAGTCAATGCTGATGATAAACCGTAATTTGTTCGGTGATATGGTAAATGAAACAAATTTGTTATACATAGTGTTCTTTGAGGAGTATCAAGTCCAATCCGCTCCAGAAGTTCTGGGCAGTCAATTGCAGAATTTAAAACTTTATGTAGCGTGCAAATATCGGTTATCCTTCTCCTGTCTTCAAGGCTAGGT
This sequence comes from Pachyrhynchus sulphureomaculatus, assembly GCA_019049505.1. NCBI lineage: Eukaryota > Metazoa > Arthropoda > Insecta > Coleoptera > Curculionidae > Pachyrhynchus > Pachyrhynchus sulphureomaculatus. The sequence continues at coordinate 75,178,212 of CM032452.1, read as the reverse complement.
AAATTTAACAAATTCATTATTTCCTCGTATACAATATTTTCCACTGTTATTCCCATTTTACCCTATGAATCTCGGGAACTTTTTTTGCACACGCTCAATTAAATCTACATATGTCTTGTAGCATGGTGACCATACTGGACAAGCATACTCTAGAATTGATCTAACAAATTAACAATATAAAACCCTAAAACACTTAATATCGGTAAAATCAGACAATGATCTTTTAATAAAACCTAACATTTTCATAGCCTTATTTATCATAAATTCAATGTGAAAATTAAAATTTACATTTTTATCGAAATACACCCCAAGATCCCTCATAACATCACTCCTCTTCAGAATACTGTTATCGATCTTATAATTAAACATTAAAAAATTCTTCTTTCTATAAAATTGCTTAACTTCACATTTCTCTATATTAAGAATCATATTATTTAATTGACACGAATCCTTTAAACCAGGGATGTCAAAGATACGGCCCGCGGGCCGCATCCGGCCCCCGGGACGTATAAATAAGGCCCGCGATCGCAATGTGTCACAGAAAGAAGAATCATGTTTTTTATAGCTTTTAGACTTCACTCGATTCCTCTACGGAAGTTTTAAAATGCGCACACTACATTTATAAGTAATTTCAAGGGCAGCGCGTGCCTTGACAAGCGAGAGAGATAGACAGTAACGCCATCTCTTAGCAACAAGCGGAAATACCCTATTATTTTTGTTGAGAACAATAGAATCTTCCACGCGCTTCGAGTCTAGACTAGAACCTTCCTTATCGATATTATAAAAGGAGTGCGGCGCGACGTGATCCTCGAGCTCAAAATAATTACCCTCTTTTATAACTTTGATATAATTTTTAACAACCGTATATTATATACTATATAATTAAATAAATAAAATGTTATAATAATTCAGTACATTTTTTTTATTTGAATCTGGCCCGCCTACACATTCTAAATTTAATATATGGCCCTCTGCAAAATTGAGTTTGACACCTCTGCTTTAAACTTTCCAAATCTAGTTGTAATTTATAACAATCTTCCATTGATTCCACTATTTTATATATCTTTAAATCATCTGCATATAACAAAAATTTTGAATGTTTTAGAACGTCTGAAATATCATTGACAAATATGTTAAAAAGGAGTGGGGATAGGTGAGAACCCTGTGGAACACCAGATGTGACTATGATTTCATCTGATATAAAACCCTTGATCTTTACAATCTGCTTACAATCAGAAAGATAACTTCTGAACCATCTCAATAAGCTACCGAAAATGCCCGAACGCTCAAGATTAAAAATTAGTAGATTATGATTAACTTTATCAAATGCTTTTGAGAAATCAGTGTAGATTACATCTACTTGTTTGGTGGTTTCCAAAGCCCTCCTAAGCTCATTTCGTAGACTAATAAATTAAAATTAAGACTCGCCAGTCGCTCTTTCTTAAGGCAACTGTTAATGTTGGATTGTGTTAAACGTAAACAACTAGAGCCATATATAAAACCTAAATGCAAATCGATCAGACTCGTCGCGATCTTCGCTCCTCATGATGCTAACATGGTTAACGAAACACGCGTCAAGTGTAGATAAAAACCGACCTAGAGCAAGTCAGACTTGCGCAATTAGTGTTCCATACGGTGATTGCTTTCAAAATAAAACAAAATTATATCTCGTTACAAGAGCGACTTGCCACTCGGTTAGTTACCTCCACCATATGTCAAGAAACATAGTTTTCATATATTTTTTGTTATACCAGATAAATTTTCAAACGTAATGCACTCATAACCATATATGCTTAATCTACATTTTATGGAGAATCTTTAAAATTTCGTAATCGGTACTTTTCGAGATAAAGGGGGAATCGAATTTTAGCTATTTTTTTAAAAATAACATAAAGAAAAATGCGTGAAAGTCTTACAACATATATATTTTTTAACTCGTCTTTTCACAAGCTTTCTTTTGACACTGCACTCAATGATCTGGCAATTTTTTTTTTCACTTCCAACCCCAACCCTCAAAACTAACCCCTTATGTCAAAATTTAACTTTCAAAACTATACCGTTCTGACTGGGCCATCAATTTCTATATTTGTGCCAAATTTCAACTTTCTATGTCAAATAGTTTCAGAGAAAATCGGGTGTGACAGACGAACCGACAGACAGACGGACAGACACCAAAGTGATCCTATAAGTGTTCCGTACGAAACACTAGTAAAGTGTTTGGTGTAGCCGTGGTATATAAAATCTAAAATAATAAAGGAAATTAATCATTTAAAATTTTAAAATATTTTAATTTTGTAAAATATCATCGTGATACTTATTACTACCTTGCTATAATCTCCGGATGTTATTAGCATCTCTTTTTCAAGTTAGAAAAATTACTTATTATTGGTGTTTTATAATATAATTTCTAGAATTGCTTGTGCCCACAAAGGGCGTCTCTATTTTCAATCAATAACAATACAAGACATTTTGAAATTTAATGTTTATATGACATGCTGGCATCCAACTCTTATGAAAGTGGTTATCATAAACATTTGCATGGGTATTCCCATAGTCTGTTATAATCTGAGATCGGACAGTTATAGGACCTTGTACTTATGTTTATGTTAGTTTTTTTTCTAAAACGATGCACATCGATCAGATTTTTAACAATTTTCAATAAATTTATTGGCTGATATTGTTATCGATACGCTTTCCCAATAACTTGGTTAGGTTACTCGAGGATATGCCTTTGAGTGTTAGATAGACAATGAGGTCTCTCCATGGCATTAAGTTTCCTAACAGGTGGATAGGCTTAAATACACCAATTTCTTAACTACCAAGATGATTAGACTGCAATCTGTGTGATTTTTACCTCAGGGGTTACATACAGAAAACGTTGCATTGATAATTTGGAGTCATCCTTCCCTTTTAACAACATTAGAGAATGTTAAATGCGGCAATTATGGCTTCATGTACTACAAGACAGTGTAAATTTTGGCCCTTTTTTTTATAGGACTACACTCAAAAAAGTCATACTGACAATACACACAATGATAAATGAGTAGCTCTATTATGGCAAATGACAATCAGCTAATAGCTTATGCAGCCAGAAGAAATGTAGTTTTTTATAGGACTACACTCAAAAAAGTCATACTGACAATACATACAATGATAAATGAGTAGCTCTATTATGGCAAATGACAATCAGCTAATAGCTTACTCAGCCAGAAGAAATGTAGTTTATAGTAATTTTAATTTTATAAGTCTTAATATGGGTTTTTTTTTTTATTTTATTGTAGATAATATAGTACTTTGGCAAGGATTTATAGAAGCTACTCAATGTTCAATGTCTCATTGCAACACAGCATCTGTTATTTCTCTTTATTCCAAATGTCTGTCAACTTTGCACCAACTAAGAAGGACGACCTTGTCAGAAAAATCTGTTTTTGAAGAAGGCATATTAAAGTAAGGTACATTTCCTGTCATTTGTAAATGTTTTCTCATTTTATTAATTATTAACGTACTAATTTAGATAGCTTATTAAAGTTGGGATGTTGTTTAGTTTGTCTTTAGTGTTCCGTACGGAACACTTCTGTGTCTGTCTGTCACATCCGATTTTCTCCAAAACTATTTGACATAGAAAGTTAAAATTTGGCACAAATATAAAAATTGATGGCCCAATCAGAGCCGTGTAGCTTTGAAAGTTAAATTTTGACTTAATGAGTTAGTTTTGGGAAGTGAAATCGGAAGTGGGGTTCAAATGAAAGCTTGTGAAAACATGAGTTCAAAAATGTATATAATGTAATACATGTGCACACTTTTCTTCGTATTATTTTTAAAAAACGGCCAAAAATGGCTGTCCTCCCATACTTGAAAAGTACTGATCAAAAAATTAAAAAAAAAAAATCTGGAATATTCTTCAAGTGTAGATTAAGCGCGAATTATCACGAGTGAATTACGTTTGATAGTTTATCTGGTATAAAAAAAAAACTATGGGACTTGACAATATGGTGAAGGCTTTGTTAGTATACTTTTCAGTACTTTATTGCTCGCGCGTCGCTCCTGTACCAAGGTAAAATAATTTTATTTTATTTGTTTATAATTAAACAAATATTTAGATAGTAAATATTTGTTTTACACGTTTATTACTAGATTGTAGATTGAGCTAGATTAGGTAGCTAAGATGCTATAACTATTATATATTATTGACTAAGAAAAAACATAAAAATACATATTGGATCTTAAGATATATACATGTCGGGGATCTACTTAACTTAGCCTAGGTAAGGAATTTATTTTATTTTAAAAGCAATCACCGTACGGAACACTAATTGCGCAAGTCCGACTTGCACTTAGCGGGTTTTTATTTATTAATTAAGAGAGAATTTTAATATGTTTTTGATATTTTATGCCTATTTGTGTATTGTTTTTGTATCTGACGCTGATATTGGACAAAATATGACTAAATTTGGAGATCTAGCTAAAAAATTTCACTGTAAAAACAAGATAATCTGCATTAAATTGATCAAAATGTTTAAATAACTTTCTGTTTTAAAATTGGGCATGAAATCAAGTCCTGAAGCTTGTCTACTCTCTTGATATGGATATTAATTTTTTAGAATGTTATACCAGTGTGGCTTATTTTTAAAACAAACAGGCCTATTTGAACAGCTTTGGACACTCTTGAAAATGTATTTGGAATTAAATTTGAGTCCCGAAGATAAGAATAAATTTAATGTCGAAAGATACCTCAATGAAAAGGAGTTACTAGAATTGGAAGAGGTAAGTTCTAGTAATTGTTTTTTACGGTAAGGCTTATAAGAATCTACCTTCATTTTTTTAACATTTTATTTGTTGCGTTTTTATACCAAAACCGATTTTTTTTTGTATTCTATCTGCTCAAACTGATATATTTTTTTTCTTTTCATTCAAAACTTCTTATTAACTTTAGGTGGTGTTAAATTCTCAACTTCCCCACCATGAACTGTGGTTGAGAACTGAAAAACTAAGAGAATCGTGCCATTGGTTACCATATGTAGGTAAGATACACGTTAAATTTGTAACTTTTAATACCAAATAGTGGGAAATTTTGTTTTATGTCGTTTTAAAACTGTATTAGCTTAGGTGTGAATACAGAGGGCAATAATGAATAATCACGTTTCAATTTTCTCTCCCAGTTTATTGTATTGGTTCATTGTTTGACCAATAGTAGCGCGGAGTTCTTAGTAGTACTTCTGAACTGTCACACAAAGAAGTGGCGTATTTTCCACGGAAACGTAATTTTTGTTACATTTTTTTTTTCTATTATATTTTTAAAAAAATATTATTCAATGAACATGGCTCGACACGTTCTTATTCTACCGACTGTAGTTGTGAAATATTATATTTTAATTGGATATAACTGTTATTAATGTTAGGTGAACAAGAATGTGAAGACCCTCAAAGGATGGTTTTCAATGAAGACGTAGTAGAACTGATTCATCCTATAACTATGGCCGAAAATATATTCAAGTTAGTTGCAACTATTTTAACGTTGCTAAAGGTAAGAACTTATAACTTAAATGTTAAGTTTTTTTGTCCCGAGTGGAGTTCTTGCTTAAGAAATTATGGTTCTTCTTCTTACGACCTCTCCGTCTCCTCACGAAGGTTGGCGATCCATATAGCTAAATGAACTTTAGAAACTGCTGCTCGAAAAATATCACTCGAAGCACATCCAAACCATCTTCTCATGTCCTTCAACCAAGAATTCTGTCGTCTTCCGATCGATCGTTTGCCCTTTATTTTGCCTTCAATAATTAGACGTAGCAATTCGTACTTTGGGCCTCTCATTATATGTCCGAAGTATTGAGTTTTTCTTGTTTTTATGGTTGTTAGTAATTACTTCCTTTTATTCATTCTTTCCGGTATTTCTGTGTTTTTTATTTTCTCTACCCAAGATTCCAGATGTTTCTTTGAGTCAAGGTCGAGGGTCCAGCACTCACATCCATACAATAGCACAGAGAATACATACACTCTCCCCATTTTCATTTGTTCGAGACTGAGACTTGTGCGATGGAAAAATTTATTCATATTCATGTCTGTTACTCCGGCCTTTTCAATTCGCGAATATATTTCCTTTCTTGGGTTTCACTTATCATTTAAAGTCCGTACGATAGTCGGCAATAAAATGCTAGACAGAATAAAAGATATGGTTGTTTGTGATCTTGCTTCCACTTATACTTCAACAGATGTTCCGCCTTAAATATCGATCTGGTCAATGTAAGACGGCCGTCATTAACGATCTTGATTATATTATTTGGGAGTAAGAGAGATAGACTCAATGTACGTGTCATTTATTAATTTAATGCGTACACCCATACTCAGAGATGGTTTCAGGTAAATCTATTGTTTGTCTTTTTATAATGGACTATAAGAAGCGGAAAATAGGAGAGGATATTAAACATTCACTCATATTTCTAATAATTACAAGGCTTTATTGGATATAAAGATGAAATTATAGCATATTTCTGTCAAAAGATATCTACATAAATTATCACAGTTCTAAAATAATACAGTCAGAATTATAAACTACTTTAGGTGAAAGTTTCAGAATGTTTATTTAATATCATATTTTCAATGTAATAAAAGAATTAAAGCTAACCTAAATGTTGCAGGTGCAAATTTAACCACAGAAAATTGATATAGGTAAAGTCCCTTATATAACAGGTAGGTAAATATGTTGGAATGATATAATTTGCCAAGAAGTACGAGGCTGGTTTGAAAAGTCCGTGCAAAAATAAAAACTACTTATGTGTTTGGGGTAAACCTTTTTTATTTTTCGACATAGTCTCCTTTTAGACTTAACACTTCGTCCAACGATGTTCTAGTTTGTTGATCCCTTCCGAATAATAGGATTTGTCCAAGTCTGCAAAATATCCATTAGTGTCTGCAATCACCTCCTCGTTTGAATAAAATCTTTGTCCCGCCAGCCATTTCTTCAAATTGGGGAACAAATAGTAGTCCGAGGGAGCCAAGTCTGGAGAATAGGGGGATGTGAAACGAGTTGGAATCCTATTTCCATTAATTTTGCGACCACAACTGCTGAGGTGTGTGCTGGTGCGTTGTCGTGATGGAAAAGGACTTTCTTGTGGGCCAATCGCGGACGTTTTTTCTTGCAGCTCGGTTTTCAAACGGTCCAATAACGATGAATAATATTCACCTGTAATAGTTTTACCCTTTTCCAGATAGTCGATGAGGATTATCCCTTGCGAATCCCAAAAGACAGTCGCCATAACCTTTCCGGCCGAAGGAACGGTCTTCACCTTTTTTGGTGCAGATTCCCCCTTGGTAACCCATTGTTTAGATTGTTGTTTGGTCTCAGGAGTATAGTAATGTATCCATGTTTCATCCACAGTGACGAAACGACGCTGAAAGTCCTCCGAATTCTTCTGGAACAGCTGCAAACCATCCTTGCAACACTTCACACGATTCCGTTTTTGGTCAAGCGTGAGCAATCGCGGCACCCATCTTGCGGATAGCTTTCTCATGTCCAAATGTTTATGCAAAATATTATGTACCCGTTCAGTCGAGATGCCCACAGCACTAGCAATCTCACGCACCTTAACTCTTCTGTCATCCATCACCATATCATGGATTTGATCAATGATTTCTGGAGTCGTAACCTCCACAGGCCGTCCAGAACGTTCAGCGTCACTTGGGCCCATATGGCCAGTCCGAAAATTTTGAAACCACTTATAAACTGTTCTAATCGAAGGTGCAGAGTCACCATAATGTTTATCAAGCTTCTCTTTAGTCTCCTGAGGCGTTTTGCCTTTCATAAAGTAATGTTTAATCACCACTCGAAATTCTTTTTCGTCCATTTCTTGAAAATCACTCGACTTCCTTGATTCACACGAATGCCAAACACAAAGAAATAGACCAATATGGCTGAAACTTGGTGTGCGTTCATTCAAGAGATGCTACTAACTAAACATGACCTCAATACGCGCCGGTGGTGCCATCTCTCGGACTTTGCACGGACTTTTCAAACCAGCCTCGTAGGTACCTGCGTTTTGCAACATTTTTTTTGAAAAATAAATATAAAAAATAAACCATATTTAGATTGTATTAGGATGAAACATCATCATCAGAGTCAAAATTGGAACTGCTACTATCAGAAAATGATCCTTCGTCTACATTAATAACAATTGGTGGCACCGTTACATCAAGTATGTTCTCTTTTTCCCAGTATTCTTTGATTATATTTTCTGTATGTGTTATACAACTGATCCAATTTTCTTTGGTAACTGTCTGGGAGAGCTGCCTTCCAAACAGATATTACTGCATTATCATCGTGCCTCGCCTCACTTACAATGTTTTTATTAAAAAATCCTTTGCGCTGAGCCCACACCAGTTCTATGGCATTAAATATACAGTAATAGGGAGGCAATATTAAAACTTGACCCATTTCAGCAGTTAGATCGTCTGTAGCTTATGGCAAGTTTGTTTTGTAATTTTTGATAATTTTTAACACTCACATTTTAAACCATTTTCTGGGAAATTAATCTGCTTACTTCTCAGCCAATTGATGATTTCTCCTTTTCTTGTCGATTCATTTGGTACACTTTCACTAAGTCTAGAATGATATCGTGCATTATCCATAATGACGAAAGACGGCCTCTCGAGCTTGGGCAGCAGTTTTTCTCTCAGCCATTTTTCAAAGAGTTCTGCGTTCATATTATCGTGGTAATCATAGCTCTTGTTTTTTATGGAAAAGACAAGCTCACTCCCATCTATAAATCCGTTGCTATTGCCAGCGTGAACGATGATATATCCTTTTCCAGCGGTTGCTTTTTTGTTCCATACAGATCGAAGATTTTCATCGTGCCAAGTCCGTATGCTGCTTCCATGTTGGTGAATCCAAGTTTCGTCTAAAAACACAACGTCTAGGAGAGCGTCAGAAGTCATATTGGCAACATACTCCCTCAAAAACTTAACTCATTTTGATATTTCTTTTTTCTCCATAATGTATCTTCTTCCATTGTCATTTTTGTATTTGAATCCTAATTGTTTCATAAATTAAACAAAGTGTCGATCTGCTGCAGCTTAAAATTTGTTTTGATTCTAGCTGTTTACGTATCATGTCCAAAGTAACATGTTTTCCTTCTACAATTAGGTCATGAATAACTTTTCGGATCTCACTTTTCTCGGACTCTCTCAAGTCTCTGGTCTTTGGAGCTCTTCTTATCCTCGTATGTTCTTTTTTAGCACCATCAATGCCTTCTTGTTTTATTCTGGCTACCGTTCTCAAACTTAGTTTTAGTGCCTCGGATGTACACCTAATCACAGACAAACTTGTCAATGAGTTTTTTTTTTATTTTGGAAATAATCAAGAACATTTAGTACTAACTTCCGACTTTGACCATTCAATATTTCTCGTGGCATTTCGAATTTTTATTTGTAATATTTCTATCGACAAATAATCACAAATAACAAACAAATTCAAATGCGACCCTGTTTTATAGTGGAAATTCCTGCCATTAGCGGCTAATTGGTGCTATCTTTGTCAATTGTACGATTCCGGGGTGTAATAGACGAAGGTAGAACACTGGCAGATAATTGGGTGGAACTTGCCATTCTTAGCATACAAGTAAAAGCAGGTACAATAGTTAGGCACCTTCTCTCTCGCTTTTATGGCCGGCTATGCCATTACAAATCGTACGGACTATATATTGGTTCCCAAATATTTAAATGTGGAGACCTGTTCTACGGTGTTGTCCCTGATTTCGAGGGATTCTGGTGGTAGATTTTTCTTTATTACCAGCCAATTAGTTTTTCTTATATTCATAGTTCAACTAAATCTTTCGCTGGCTGGTACGACTCGATTGATCAGTTACCGGTTTGATGTTATTTGCTAATAGAACAGTATCATCAGCATACTGTATGTTGTTCAGTGTACTCTCATTAACTGTTATTCTTTCAATGGATTCATAGATGGTCTCATTAAAACAGCATCAGAATAAAGATTGAACAAAAATGGTGAGAGAATGCATTTCTGTTTTACACCTTGGGTTATTTTTATGCTTTCGGACTTTTCCAGCCCAATTTTAACTTCCACCGATTAATTCCAGTGCAGATTTTTAATAAAATTTCGATCTTTTTGGTCTATATTTGTTGTCTCACAGTCGAAAGCTATGGTTCTTAGAGTTGCGATGTTATCGCAAGACCCAGGATTTCTCATCTGACCAAAGCCTTTAAAAGTTCCACGCCTGTTAATAACCCTGTTTTTTTTTTTCATCTAGATACCGCTCATACCATGTAGACACTCAACAATGCAAGAGTTAGGACTAGACTATGTACCTTGGAGTTTAGAATCAATAGAAGCATTACTTCCTGTTTTTATACCCTTATATCCCGTAGATACATCAAATGAAAATCTTTTAAATGATACACAAAGGTAATGTTATAGAATAGTTTATACAGGGTGTCCATTAGGAATGAAATTCTTTAACATATTGTAAATTGTTACACACAAAAAGTTTGTTAATTGTTTAGAACACTAGGTAACATAAATTAAATAAATTAAAGAGTAGTTTGACTAGTAAATAAATAATCTGCCATGTTCAGAGCAATTTTTAGCTCAGATTTATTGTCGGTATTTTAAATTAAAGATAATGTTATTTGATTAATCAAAACACCGGGCCGCATTATATTATTTTTTAAAACATTGCAAATTCTTCAATTTTAGATTAGCTGTAGGGCCACAGTACCTTAAAGTTCTTCCTGGTCAAGAGGAATATCTAAATTTTGTTCTTGCCCTAATGGAAAATTGTGCCGAATGCCTAAAAAATAAGGATCAATCATCGGTGTACCTTTGGTGGTTTCGATTTCAAAGACTACTTATAATTTTAGGTAAATTTCGTCAAAATCTTTTTTCGAAAAAATTGACTTCTAAGAAGTTTTACAGAATAATACAGTATGTATCAGAAAATGGTGTTATGCTTTTGATATTTTTAAATTAAAAAAAAAACACTTAAGTTAGTTCTAAATTTCCACTATATTTTGTGTCTTATGGCAATTGTTTCGGTACACAGTACCTTCGTCAGATAATCGGTAACTAACAAATTCAATGTTTAGACAACCTTATGTACCTTACGTATTACATAATTAAACCCTAATTTATATCATAAATTAATTTAACAATGGGAAACTGTTTAGATCAATTTGTTTATTTAGCAGATTACCTATAGCTTTATGTTTGTTAATTTCCATTTTTTCTAAAAGATTTACAGTCTTTAAGTAAGAACGTGACCGCTCGTATTCTTGAAAAAAATATGTTTCGAGAACATTTTTTGACATCAATGTGTTCTTTGGTGTGCTAACAATGGCACAATTAGCTCAATAAGTTGTGCAATCGCTTCCTGCATCAATAAGCGCCTGGGATCTTCGAGGCATGCTCTCAACGAGGTTTTCTGCAATGAACTCCAAATTTTTCGAATCTCGCGAGACAACTAAGTGAAAGTCCCCAGAATCTTTCCTCTGAGCTTTCTCTTTACAAGCGACCAAACGTTTTTAATAGGGTTGGCGTTCGGCGATTGTAAGGACTACTCTCGTATCTTATCGTGGGCCCAAGCAAATCGCTTCGCGACCTGATTTGATGTCATGAGCACGAAGATGTTGTCGAATGGTCTGATGGGACAGATTCAGATAAGTGACTCTTTTTGAATTTTAGGTGATTTCGAGCAAACATCGATTTTTTTGTTGAACCACTAGAATCGTATCTACAAATGAATTATCGCGAACACGTTCTTACTTGACAGACTGTAATTTATGAGATTTATTATATAAATGTAAAATTTCGAAGCAGCAGAAATGGAGGTAATAAGAACGATTCATGGCAAGACACTCCACGACAGAATTAGAAGCGAACATCTGAGAGAAATGAATAACATACAAGACGTCGCGAAAGTAGTACGACAAAGGAGGAAGGAATGGAAAAAAAACACGTCAATAGGATGGACAACACTAGACTAGCCAAGTGTGCAAAAGGTAACAAACTAGTGGATAAACGAACATAAGGGAGACCACCGAAACGATGGCGAGAATGTTGGAAATCAACATCGGAAGAGGCTTAAGAGGAGAAAAACAGGCAATTGCCTACTTATATGGATAACCATATATGAAAGAAGAAGAAATATTTAAATGTGGAGACCTGTTCTACTGTGTTTTCCCTGATTTCAAAGGACTCTAGTGGTACATTTTTCTTTGTTATTACCATCCACTTGGTTTTTCTTATATTCATAGTTAATCTAAATCTTTCACTGGCTGTTACGACTCGATTGATTAGTTACTGGAGATCTTTTATAGTAGTTGCATTTCATTTAAAATATGAAAAGCATAATTCGGATCAGATTTGTCTTCAAGGTAACACCTCTTATGTTCTGTAATACGTTTTGCCAGTTTGGCCAATATAAATTTTTGGACATGAGTCACATTTAAGTTTGTAGACCCCTGGCTTTTGATTTTTATCAGTTTTACTTTTGTTGTTCTTGATTAGTTTACTTAACGTATTATTTTTAAAGGATATTTTTAAACATTTATCCGACAATTTTTTGAAAAAATTTTTGGTGATATTACTTGTACCAGGTGTACGAGTATGAAATGCAAATTTTTTTTCTAAAAAAACATGTTAAATTCGGAAGAATGATAAAAAGTGCTTTATTCAAAGTATGCTCCATCGCTTGTTATGCATTTTTCCCATCTTTCGGGCAATTTCTGAATACCACGCCAGTAAAAATCTTCCCCTTTTGCTGGGAACCATTCATCGAGCCATTTTTTCACATCTTCGTACGAACCAAAGCGCTTCTCAGCAAGTGCGTGACCCATCGATGCAAACAAGTGGTAATCGGAAGGAGCCAAGTCCGATGAGTAAGCTGCATCGGGTAGAACTTCCCAGCTGAGTGCCAAAGTGTCGCAAACTGGTTTTGCCGTATGTGATGGAGCATTGTCATGAAGAAAAATGACTTTGGGTTGCCTCTTTCGGTATTCTGGCCTTTTTTCAAGCAGCGAACGGTTCAAATCAGTCAATTGTTGTTGGTAACGTTTAATATTAACCGTTTCCCCAGGTTTTTACAGCTCATAATAGACCATGCCCCTCTGGTCCCACCAAACACAGAGCTTTCTGCCAAAGCGATTCGGTCTTGCGGTCGAGGTGGATGGTCGAATGTCACACGTGTTTTTGCGGTTTTCCATTTGCCTGTCGTTCAACTCATGTGGTACCCATCTACCGGTCTTCTGAATCTTTCCCATCTCTCGTAGCCGATTGGAAACAGCTTGTTGACTAACGCCCAATTGCTCGGCGAGTTGTTTTTGTGTTTGCGAATCATCTTCGGCCAACAATGCTTGCAATTCCACATATTCATATTTTTTTGGCGGTTTTCGAAGTAATCGGTATGATTCAACAGCAGTTTTCTTCAAATGAAAACAAAAAAATAATGCTGTCCGCGAATGCTCTTTGTTCGGTATAAATTTCGACATATTGAACACAACACTATGCACACACTTCCAATTTATCACTCGTGTGCGTCTGACACTTGTTGATGACACAACAAAATGGCGCAAATCTTTATAGCACAAACTGCATTGATGCACCATCTGTTGTTTGAAATCCGCATTTCATACTTGTACACCTGGTATATGTAAGAGTTTTGTGCTGAGTATTATCTTTTATAACTGGATATTTTAAATTAATAGCTTTTTTATAAGATTTTTTTATTAATAAGTTTGTCAGTCATATCTGGCTCATATCATTATTACAGGCTTTTTGTTTAATAATGTTTTCCGTGAAAATAGTTGTAGAATACATTCAAGTCGTGAATCGTTTTTCGATGTTTCTTAGCCAACAATTCATCATTCCAAACACGCTCGAATGCCTCGGATATATCAAGTGCAACCGTCCAATTGCGTTGTTTCAAACCACCTTAGCGCAATCAGGTGGGTCGTCGGATTTAAAACAAACGTCTAACCAAAGGAAAGTTTTTATGGGGTTTAGGCACCTCTCTGTCACTGATTATTAGGATATTCGGTGTCGAAAGCAGTTTATGGTCGGAAGAACCTAACGGCGGATTTACGGTGACAGTGTAAATCTCTGGATTGGTGACAAAAAACTAGACAAGAAGAGTGGCCAACTCTCCGACTCGATCAGGTATCCGTGTTGGTTCAACGATAAGCTGTGTAAAGCCACACTTGACTAAAAATGATCTCATTTCACGATCTAGTTCGTCGGTCGTATTTGAATACTCAAGCCAGTTGATGTTGTGGACATTAAAGTCGCCCAGGATGGCAATTTCGGCATTTGGATAATTAATCTGTAAATGATCGATGGTGTCTGCAAGAGGATCCAAAAGTATTCCAAAGTTACTATCACTTGATGGTCGATTGAGGCAGTAGATAAACCTTGTGGCTTGTTGAGTCGTTATTTTAAACCACATAACATCAAAATTTGTGGAGCTCCAAAGGCTCCTGTCGTTAGCAAGATAGATCGCTTCTGACAAAAAGGCAGATTCCAAAGTTACGCCTAAACCAGGAATATAAATATGAGAAGAACGAAGAATGTTTAATGAATCCGGTTGCCTTTTTCTTCTGGTTAGATATTAAATAAATATTATTATTGTGGTGAGGCTCTAATATCGACGCAGTATTAACTACTGTTTCTGGATGGCCGTTAAATTATTAATAAATTTCACTTCAACTAGGTATAAAAATAAAAAGTACTGTTAAAAGTAATTAAATAAAAGAATTTATGATTATGATTAACGGTACTTGGATGATGATATATGGTTATTAAACAAATTCACAGCCTTTCAATTCATTTCTTAATAGTTATATGATAATCAGTTATTTATAGACAGATTTATGAAAGTAATAATTATACAAAGTAAGATTTGTGCCAAGTGTACATTTTGAAAAGCAATCAGGGTAAAACCGTTCATGCTGAAGAGGTCAGAAAGGTAATTATTTTCAAGCATGTAATTAGTAGAGGTCTTTTTAGCCGACTTCACAAAAAAGAAGGTACTCAATTCAATACACACGTACAGATGCAGTCATAGAAATAGTATCACCTATTATTTTTGAAATTTCAATCCTAAACGTCGGCGTCGGTATAATTAAATGGTCTTGTTTTTGTTTACTTATTAGGATTAGAGCAAACTCAAACAATGAATCTCAGTTTAGTTTTACCCACTGAAATTGCTAGTGCCATTTTTTATTCCTTATCATGTCGAATTTTAAACCACTTTCTTCGATAGCAAAATTTAAAATTGTAACATTTGCTGAAGTAGGGTTTTCTTCACAAGAAATAGTGAAGAGGGTAAAGTACCACATACTCGACTTTTCAAAAATTCAATTTGTTTTTTTTACGGATTTTTATTCTCTATACTTCTAAGAATTACACAGGCCGACAAAATTTGGCCAAACCCTTTACGCAGAAACCAGAATATACACTACCGTCAGAAAGTATTTGCCCACCTAGTTACTTCAGTCCCAAGATAACAAAAACCCAGATAATATACTTTTTAAATTTCAATGAATTATTATTTATTTTCACAGTCTAGAAAATCAGAAAAATATTCATGATTTTCCAGGATTTTTCTCATTTATGTGACCTCCTCTATTTTTAATTACCCCTTTACAGAGTTTCGGCATTCTGTCCAGTAGTTTCTTCAGTAATTTTAACCCATTCTGCTTGTAAAAGTTCCCACAAGTGATTTTCTGATGTTGGATTGAGTTTTCGAAAACACCCGTCCAAATGGTCCCACAGCAATTGGATGGGGTTCAAGTCGGGTGATTGTGGAGGCCAAGTGATCATTTCCAGGACGTCATCGGATTTTCATTGGTCCAAAAGTTCTCTAATTTGTTTAGCAGAATGTTTAGGGTCGTCGTCATGCTGAAAAATAAATTTCCCCTGAAAAACATCTCTTCCAGAAGGAAGCATTTAAGTTAGCGAAATTTCTTGATATACTGATCTTTTCGCATGATTTCTTCTATCCTAAAAATGTTTCCAACTTTACCATTGCCAAAACAACCCCCAACCATTACTGAACCTCCACCATGTTTTACTATAGGCAACATCCTCTCTCCAACTGACCGCCGCACGTAAACTCGTCGATTTGAATCGAAAATTTCGAATTTAGATTCGTCGCTCAAAAGGACGGAATTCCATTGTTCTGATGTCCAATTTTCATGTTCTCGGGCCCATTCTAATCGTTTACGTTTATTCACTCGTCTAAGAAGTGGTTTCCTCACTACAACTCTCCCGTGTAGTTCACCTTCTGCTAACCTGTTCTTTACGGTTGTCACGCTGATGGAGATGGGCCGCTCCAGGTTTACTTGAGCCTTGATTTCTGGTGCGGTTAGGCGGTGATTACGTCTGCTGGACATTATTATAGCTCTGTCTTCAGCGGGAGTCGTTTTTCGAGGCCTCCCTGAACGTTTTTTGCTTGAGAATTCCATGTCCTGCAGAATATTTTTTGACGATGTAGTCCACCGTTCTCCTTGGCATCCGCATATCACTCGCGATTTGTCGACTCGAGTGGACACTTGTTAAGAACAATTAAATTTACCTAATATAATAAAAGGGTTTAATTAGGTATTAAATTTTGGCAGTTACATTGAAATTTCTAGGTGGGTAAATACTTTCTGACAGTAGTGTATATGATATCCATTGCTGATATAATGTATTATTTCGGAATCTAGGGTATATGCGAGTTCTTATAAATCCTGGTTCTATAATTAGTTGGTCTAATTAAAATTCGTGATTACCTACGTAGTCCTTTAAATTATCTCGCGCATATGAAGGAGCAAGTTTTAACTAGTAAGTTCCTATAGTTAGAACACATAATTCATTTAAATCTAACCTGGGAAAATTAGGTAACATATTTTCATCTATATCTACTCACCTTCCATGCTTTGATCTCAAACCTTCCTGTTCGACTCTAGCCTATACAATATTTGGTTCACGTGATTTTTCTAACAACTCATAGGCTAATTCTGCAGTAGCACTCCTTCGGAGCGATAACAATACCTAAAAACCAAATATAACGTATCCGAAAACCCCATTGTCAAACCCCATTTTACACCTTTACAACCCCTTTTACACCCCCTTCGGAGTGATGAAGAGGCTCTAATACCTGAAAAATCAAATTTGGCGAACCCGAAAAACCCATGGATACATGTCTGATTAAAAAATGCTTATATATGAATTTTTTAATTTAACCCCTTCACAACCCTTTGGAGGGACCTAAATAATACCCTTAATTTTTAAAAAATTGAACTCGGTTCACTCGAAAACTCCAGAGCCCCCTGTTTGGGTAAAAAGAGCCTTACACATGAATGTATAAGATCTTATACATGAATTTTAATATTTCTTCCCCTTACGACCCTGTTTTTCGAGGTTTGTAGGGGTTGTAGCAAAAAACTGATAACGTAACCTGAAAGAGCATCCAATTTTACTTATTAAGTGAGATTATTATCCTATTTTGAGCATCGGAACATAGTTTTTTTTTTGTTTGTCCGTAAATAATCGATTGGATTCGCTTGGGCTCAGTTGGGGATGATTCGGTGAATAGAGAGGTAGGAAGCTCTATAAACTTTAGATTTATTACGTAATGCGTGATTCATTACAGCTCCACCGATAGAGACTATAAGGCAGTCGAGAACGAGTACAAAAAATAAATTGAAACTTTATGCACAAAAAACCGTGGTACTTATCGATTTTATCAGGCAGCATCTTTTTAAATGTACTCTGGACCATAAAGATTTTTATTTTTATTGAATAATTATTGTCGTTTTTAGACAAGCAAGGAAGATTCAAAATGCCCGAATACCTCAAAAAGAAAATGAAAACTAACATAAAAAATCTTCTAAAAAAGGCAGAACATAGAAATAACCAGAGTTTCTACATAGAATATGCTTTAATAGAGAAAGAATTCGGAAATGTAGATCAGTGTATTAAAATCTTGGAAACTGCTTTAAGTATGAACAAAACCAAATCTATAGTAACCGAAAATTGGGATCAAGATCAAGTAAATCAGTGTAACTTATACAAAACACTAGTTGAAGTAACTCTTATTCCCGGTTCACAAACAGAAAACGCAAAAGAAACTGCCTTAAAATATCTTGTAAAGCTGGCTCTACAAAGAAACTTCGATAAGTTAACAAATGGTTTAATAATGGAAGCAGAAACAAAGTTTAAATTAATCACCATAGAGCTGCTGCAGAATGACATTAAAATTTTGAGCTGTTTAGAACATTTCTTGCCTGATTTCTTCATCGATTGGGTCGTCTGTAATGGATGGTTTTTGTATTTGTGCAAAGGTAAGAAAATTTATCCGTAAAATTATATTAAAAATTAACTAAGTTACCGAAGGTTAGGAAATCAATTGAAATTTGCAAACTTCATAACAGCATTAACAGTGTTACAGCTTAGGGTCTGCATCACATGTGGAAATCGATTATTTCACTGGGTCCCTGTTTGGTGGACACCTACTTGACTTGTGTATCTCATTCAGTGTTTCTATCTCGAAGATTAATGATACTTGAAGATGCTTCGCGCAATCTTAGGCGAAACGTGAGAAAATTACTAAAATTTAACTCGGTCTAATTCCAAGGTCTATGATTTTGTATCTAACTAAAGACATAAAAGCTTAGTAAAAAAAGGGTTCTCTTCCCGAACTTGAGGAATAAAATTTTCTAATTACGAGGTGCGATTCAAATTTCCCAGACTAAGTTATGAGCGTTTGTAATTAAGAAATTATCTACTTGAAATGCATGATAAGGATTTAATTTTAGTTACTGAAACAACTCTCAACAGATTTATCACTTGGTTAGGTATATTTTTAAGACCTATGTTTCAATTTTGTGGGTTAACCTTAGCAGATAGACATATGCTGTCGCGGAGCTTTTTGTAGACCCATTTATGTTCTACAATTCTTCTATACATCATTGTTCCTATGTCTTTTACTGTAAAGGTAGCGTTTGCCAGAAAATCGCCCGCTTGATCGTTTTAATGTTACCTTGCGCCACTAAATTTGTCACTGGTCAGCTCCCTTTCTCACAACTTTATAAAATATAGCCTATGTTCATTCTGAATATCCAGGCTACATACCAGTAAAAGATTTTTTAAAATCGGATCTGTAGTTTCAGATATTACCTCGAGCAGACATACAAACTTTACTTCTTTATTATATTACTATAATAGATTATAAATAAATAGCTTCACCAACCTGGAAGCTTATCAAGTGACTAACTTTCCAAACTTCAATATGTCAATGTCAATAGTGGATTTAGAACGAAATAAAACTTCTTGCTTTATATAGTCGCCGACGTTTCGATTTTCAGTTAAGTCTATCGTTTTTTCGATCGATCGTTTGCCCTTTATTTTGCTTTCAATAATTAGATGTAGCAATTCGTACTTTGGTCTCCTCTTTATATGTCCGAAGTATTGAATTTTTCTTATTTTTATGGTTATTAGCAATTCCTTTATTTTGTTTATTCTTTCCAGTACTTCTGTGTTTTTTATTTTCTGTATGCGAAGAAGGCGTCTACATTTCAAAAGATTCCAATCATACCTCTGAGCCAGGGTCAAGGGTCCAGCACTGACATCCATACAATAGCATGGAGCATACATACGCTCTCACCTTTTTCATTCGGAGGTCGAGACTAAGTCTTGTACGATAAAAAAATTTATTTATATTACTCGGGTCTATTCAATTCGGGAATATATTTCCTTTCTTGGGTCCCACTTGTCATTTATATTGGTTCCCAAAAATTTAAATGCGGATACCTGTTCTACGGTGTTTTCCCTGATTGCGAGGGATTCTGGTGGTAGATTTTTCTTTATTATTACCATCTACTTGGTTTTTCTTATATTCATAGTTAATCCAAATCTTTCGCTTTCTGTTACGACTCGATTGATCAGTTGCTTGAGATCTTTGATATTATTTGCTAATAGAACAGTATCATCAGCATACCATATATTGTTCAGTGTGCTCCCATTAACTGTTAATAAAGATTGAACAAAAATGATAAGGGAATGCATCCCTGTCTTACATCTTGGGTTATTTTTATGCTTTTAGACTTTTCCGGCCCAATTTTAACTTCTACTGATTGATTCCAGTGCAGATTTTTAATAATATTTAGATCTTTTTTGTCTATATTTGTTGTTTCTAGAATTTTTATTAATTTCTCGTGCATCACCCATTCAAACGCTTTATTGTAATCTATAAAACATGCATATACATCTACATTTATATCTTTACAACGCTGGACTAGTTCATTTAATGGGAATTAAGCTTCCCGTGTACCCATACCTTTTCGGAATCCGAATTGTGTGTTATTATATATACATATATATATATATATATATATATATATATATATATATATATATATATATATATATATATACATATATATATATATATATATATATATATATATATATATATATATATATATATATATATATATTCTACTTCACATTTTCTATATATTCTGGTATGGATGATTTTCAGGAATATCTTGAGAATGTGAGACATTAAACCAAGAAGTTTTATTACTCCCTAAAACCACAATCGTCGTATTTTTAATTAGAACTCGACTTCCTCTAATATTTCAGTTACTTTAGTAATATTTCGACAATTATACCTCGTTGGAAAAATTCTAAAGTAAAGTTCATCCAATTAGCAACATAGTATTTTGTTATTAACCTTAAAATCCTCCATGTTACGGCCAGCTCGATTTCGATATTTTTTAGTGTTCCGTACCAAAATTGAAAAAGGGAACACTTATGTGTCTTCGGTGTCTGTCGGACACTTCAGTGTCTGTCTGTCTGTCTGGGACAGCCGATTTCCTCCGAAACTAGTTGACATAAGAAGTTGAAATTTGGTACAAATATAGGAATTGATAGCTCAGTCACAGTCGTGTTATTTTTGAAATTTAAATTTTGACTGGAGGGTTAGTTTTGGGGAGTGAAATCGGAAGGGAAAAAAAAATTTATTAGGTCATCGAGTGTATATATGATGTAATACTTTTCTTTATTTTATTTGAACGAAAATTACCAAAAATAGCTCTCCCCCACCCTATCTCTCAGAGTCCTATACTCTATTTATTTGAGGGTGATAGTAATAAATCATCTAGAATTATGCAAATCAGCAGTAGTAAGGGCCCCCAGAGTTTTACCTACATTTTACCTGTAATGCAGAAGTTCAACAACTTTATTAGAATACCATCTGGCATTGGTCTAATCTTCGGACTTTCTGATGTTTAAATACAGTCGGAAAACGACCCTTTTTGGTTATTTGAGGCTAAATAGTCTGAAATAGTATGAATGAAACAGTTTTACACTGTATAAAAATTTATTAGAAAAAAATAACATTTTATAAAGAAACATTATTAATTAAAAAATATACAAATAAGAAAGTCAAACAGCAATGAAAAAAATATTACTTCTGTCTCCGACAAGCTTGAAAAATTATCATTATCCGACTCATTTGAATTTACGTGTATAATTAAACGTTCAACAATGGCATCCACTGCCATGTCCACAGTCCACATTTCATCTTCCACCCTCAATGCATGCTGGACGCATTTTCGTCAATTTTCCGTGGAAACATTAGATATGGCATTCTGAAAAAGGTTATGTATGTCTCCTAATTTATGGGTCGTGTTGTTTCTGGCTACTTCACTTTTAACCTGTGCCCATATAAGTTCTGTCGGATTGAGCTCGCAGTGGCAGGCCATAAACAGTAATATTATTTTTTTTTGCCATTTCGTCGATGATGAAACTTGTATACTTGTCTTTATTTCTGAGAACTTCTAGCTTTACAAGTTTAATAATTCTCTCTTAACGCTGTCTTTTGGAAATGAAGTGTTTTTCTCATCATCCAAGATTGGATGTCCTTTTTCAGCCAACCCAAGGTTGGAACTCATCTGATTTTATAGAATGATAGCTTGCGTTATCCATTACAATAACAGAATCGTCTTGTATTAAGCCTAGGGAACTAACACCAGTTTTCTGTAGACTTTTCAACCTATCCTACAGAAAGGGAATCTATCCTTCCTGCTGGAAATGTGCCACAGTTCAGCCGATAGCTAAAAAAGGCAAGAAGACCCTGCCAAATAACTACCGACCAGTCGCACTGCTTTCAATAATATCAAAAGCATCTTCTAAAATATCTTGAAGGATTCAACATTATTAGCGATCACCAATATGGCTTTCGTAAACATAGATCAACAGGAGATCTTCTGACTTATGTAACACATGTTTGGAACAGCGCGATTGAACACTATGGAGAATCTCAAGCGGTTGCTCTTGACATATCCAAGGCATTCGACCGTGTTTGGCACGATGGACTGTTGGCTAAGCTACGCTCTTATGATATGTCTGAAAAGTTCTCTCATGTTTCCTCAGAGAGCGTTCTTTACAAGTGGCGGTCGACGGATTTCTTTCTAACACCTTCACTATCAACGCCGGTGTGCCCCAAGGCTCTATACTGTCTCCTACTCTCTTTCTCATTTACATTAACGATCTGCTGGAAAAGACCGGGAATCCAATCTACAGCTTTGCAGATGACAGTACGCTTATCTCTTCATTCACTTTGAATGCTCGGACATCGGCTACTCAGGCGAATATCCGCAGATAGCAGGCGGTCGTTCAACAAAGACCTGGAAGAAATTCTATTTTGGGGTGACAGTAACCAAGTGGAATTTAACGCTACAAAAACCCAGGCGGAAGTTTTTTCTAAAAAAGTTAACGTTGCTAAATCCGATATAATCATGTCGGGGCATTCCATTTCCCTAGCATCGTCACTCAATTTGTTGGGCGTTAATTTGGAAGCAGATATGTCCTGGCATGAATATGTTGCAGGCATAGCAAGAAGAGCTTCTCAAAAGTTGGGAATATTATTTCGAACCAGAAAATTTTACACTCCACAACAACTGTTAATTCTTTACAAAGCTCAAATTCGACCAACTCTGGAATACTGCTCCCACGTTTGGGGCTCCGCTCCTAAACACACACTACATTTGTTGGATTCTGTTCAGAGAAGAGCTGTTCGGCTGATTGGAGATCCGGAACGGACCGGCGGCCTTGGTTCGCTGGAACATCGATGAACGGTTGGCGACATGAGTCTGTTCTACAAGTATTTTCATGGAAAGTGTTCGAAGGATGTAGCCCGCTTAATTCCTCCCAGAGCGGTGCATATTAGAAATACACGTCGCGCTAATACTTCACATCCGTATGAGGTTCAGCTTGTTACTCCGCGTACAACGCTTTTCAAGCAGTCTTTTATATGGAGAACATCATCCCTTTAGAATAATTTGCCCAGGGCTGTGTTTCCCACCGAGTACAACTTACAGCGATTCAAGAACAACGTGAATCGCTTTTTCCGCACACATGCCGTTTCTGGAGCGCTTTAGTGACCTCCCTGTAGCACGTGTGCTAAACCCATAAAAAAAAGCCTATTATCTGCGAAAACGAATTTTCAAATACATCGGAATTCATATCTTCGTGATAATCTTCTGTTTTATTGGATACGAAAGTTAAAAGATCTCCGTCTTCAAATCCACTTTCGCTTCCAATATGCGTTAACCCACGGCCCTTACCAGATGGCAGTTTAAGACCAGTAGAGACACCTTTGAATGCTTGGCGAGCATCTTTGTAATTCCCAAAATTTCTTGACTGTGTACCCTTCATTTATCCACGTCTCATCTAAGTAATATATCCTTTTTTCTTCAGAGCGAGCTTTTCTGACTGTCCTTAAATAGCTTCTTGACCAATTTCTCCATTTTCTGTTAATAAAAAATTCTCTACTCATTTTCGATATTTCTGGGTGGTATGTCGCAGCCTGCAGGTCATTAAGGAACATTTTGTCACACATTCATCCACACTTAAATCACAATTTT
This sequence comes from Pachyrhynchus sulphureomaculatus, assembly GCA_019049505.1. Taxonomy (NCBI): domain Eukaryota; kingdom Metazoa; phylum Arthropoda; class Insecta; order Coleoptera; family Curculionidae; genus Pachyrhynchus; species Pachyrhynchus sulphureomaculatus. The sequence continues at coordinate 75,154,290 of CM032452.1, read as the reverse complement.
GATCGTTTTTAACGTAGTCAAATACATTTTTAACTATTCATTATGGGTTAGCTGCCCGAACTTTTGGCGTTTTACGGAAGAAGACATTTTGTTAACACACTAACTGACCGGTCACTAACTAGCTTGACCCTTGGGCAGCTCTAAATATGTATTTATAGTTGGGGCAACAGGAAGTATGTAAATAAAAGGATTTGATCGGCAATAAAACTTGGTTACAAAAGAGCATTGAACTAACCTGAAAAATACCTGGGAACAGCTAGCACCCCTCTGTTATAGGACCGCCAGTCAGTCCCCTGGCATTTTTAGTGTTCCGTACGGAACACTTATAAGATGACTTCGGTGTCTGTCTGTCTGTCCGTCCGTCTATCACATCCGATTTTCTCCGAAACTATTTGTCATAGAAAGTTGAAATTTGGTAATAATATAGGAATTGATGGCCTTATCAAAGCCGTGTAGTTTTGAAAGTTAAATTTTGACTTAAGGGGGTTTTGGTAAAATCGGAAGTGAAAAAAATTTTTTTTTACTAGGTCATCGAGTGCGGTGTCAAATGAAAGCTTGTGAAAACACGAGTAAAATATATATATATATATATATATATATATATATATATATATATATATATATATATATATAATGTAGTACTTGAACTCACTTTTCTTTGTATTATTTTTAAAAAGTCGCGAAAAATCGCTGTCCACCCACCTTATCTCGAAAAGTACTGATTAAAAAATTTTGAAAAAAATCTGGAATGCTCTCCACGGGGTGTAGATTGAACGAAAATTATCACGAGTGCATTACCTTTAATAATTTATTTGATACATAAAAAAAAAATAAAAAAATCAAGGTCATCAGTTTTCAGTAAAGATTGGAAACAAACTTTGTTGAAAACTCCTTTGGGGTGTGTTTTGTGAAGTCACTGATCGTTCTATACCACCGTAACAATTTTTTTTATTTTTAAAGCAATCAACGTACGGAACACTAATTGTGCAAGTTCAACTTGCACTTGACCGGTTATTATTACTATCAGTTTCAAATAAATAGAGTAATTTAAAAAAATCTGGAATATTCTTTATAAGGTGTAGATTGAATGAAAATTATTACGAGTGCATTACCTATAGTAATTTATCTGGTATTTAAAAAATCAGTCACGGTACGGAACACTAATTACGCAACTCCGACTTGCACTTGGCCGGTTTTTTTTCCAACGCAATTAGCGATGCAGATTTGTTTTACTACATACGTGGATAAAATTTTATAAAAAGTATTATTTTTAGGACCATTAGAATGCGGCACGTTCTTAGAAAACCTCATAGAAAAATTGGAAGAAAAACCACAATGTCTCACATTCCAAAAAGAAATTTTGTACGAATTCTATTGCGCTACTTTATTTAAATACTGCTTGGATAATCCCGGAAGTGGCGTATTCAAAATACTAGACGACGTGCTATTCCGAGCTATAGAACGTTATCCTAACAATTTGTATTTCTTGTCAATTTTATCTAAAGAAATGACTATTGTTAAAAGCATGGGAACAGGATGGTGGAAAGTACAGAATTTATTGCTGAAGTCTGGGAGAGCTGTAACTACTGTTTTTAGCGTTATAATATGTGATTTAATTAGACTAGAAATAGAGAAGGAGGTTAAAGATACTATAACAGGTAAAGTTGATTTTTATATATACATAAATGCTAATTTCTTAAATAACACAGGTCAACATTTTTCAAACCCTGACTATAACTGTTTCGAAGATTTTTGGTGCACTCAATCCGAATCCGACCTCAGAATTGCTCCATCACATCAGGTTTTCTAGATATCCTAACCTAAAAATGCAAAAAACACGATTTTTCGCTATATTCGGGATTATATTACACCGCGAATTAATTTTTCTTCACAAAACTCGATGCGGTATCTGAAAGTATAGTATTTTTCACGACCTAAGAAAGTGACTTACCCATTCAAAATTCAACAAGATTCGAAAGTGATTAATTTATGGCTGTTTAATGACAAGGCATCGTACAGGGCCGCACTATACCTGATTGTATAATTGTTGGGTCTAAAATTTAATTGTGATAAGAGTTGAATTTTAATGTTTTATGTACTGAATAATACATAATATAATAATTACATAAATGTATTAAAACAGTGTACAGTGTCCTCTGATACATTTGTTACAATTTTAGTTATTAATTAATATCTAGTTCAGTTTCGCTATCGCTACTATCTTTTAAATCAATAAGTTTTTTTACAGGTTCTAAACAATTTATATTCATGTACATACGTCTATATGAGTTTTCAATTTTTTTGACGTATTGAATACAGTTTCTCCAGTTTTCAACGGTTAAATTTTTGAGTTCTGTCTTTATCAACTCAATCACACTACAGTTTAAAGTGGGTGTATTATTGTGAGCACGTATATTAGACTTTATTTTATACCATATCAACTCGATTGCATTAAAGATACAATAATATGGTGGAAGCCGAATTATTTCGTGCTTCCTTTGCAATTTTATCACAAACATATCCTTTGAAAAATTGTAACTTTTTAAAACTTCTGACAATTGTTTAACTGTATAACTTTCATGGATATATATGACACGTTCGCACAAAAATGCTAGTATTTTCCTTTTTCTGCTGGTGGAATTTGGTACCTTATTGATTTGGCGACTATGCGACTAGATAATGCATCCTATCTATCACAATACTTCGGTGGTATATTCGGCATTAATTTGTTTTGAAGCCCATCTTCAAAAACTTCAGCGGTTGTATCACAATGATAATCCAAGTTGGAATCTGAAATATTCTGGGCAGCTAGAAATAGACATTCTGGTATCCAGCCTTCTTCTGACCCCGCATGTAAAATAGTTATTCTTTTACCTTTATTTGATGGAGCTTTGGTGTGGCATTTTTTGGATTGATCAATCCATCCTTTACTGGGTGTGTCGTGGGTGTCAAACCAAGTCTCATCTAGGTAGATTATCATTCGATTTTCCGATCTAGCTGCATTTATTTTTTCAAGATATTCCAGTCCGAGTTGTCGCGATTCCATTATAACTTGCCTTTTGTCTATTTTTTTGAACAAAAACCCCAAACGATGTAAAATACGCCATAAAGTTGCAGCGGAACATTTTATGCCACAACTATCCTTGGACAGCCTCCGTGAAAGTCACAACAATGTAGGAACTTTTTTTTCTGCATACATTTCTTAAATTTTGCGGTGGATTAAGTCTTCTTGACAGAAATCAATACATTTCGACACACCTTTGTCTTTTCGTGTTTTTTTAGGCGCTATCGAATTACAATTTTCCTAACTGTACTTTCAGGGATGCTTGTTAAAGCTGATGTCTCCATCAATGAAAAGTACTTTTTGTGGCCTCGCTCCCCTAACTTTAAATAAACACTTTTAACTATCACTTTTGCCTCAACGGGCAAATGAAATATTGAAGAACGGAGTATTATCGAGAAAAATTGTGTATTTTTGCTAGAGAAACATGATGCCGTCATAAAAAAATATGGGTTCCCATTTAAAAAACCAAAATTGAAATGACCTTCCACAGTCATCACAGTTAAATCATTTTATTACGCCTTCAAAATCCTTCAACTTTTGCCTGAAAAACTCTTTTAACTAAAAGTTGACATAAAGAAATTAAGAAGCCTGGTACATTAAAATGGGACACCATGTATGATAACAAATAAACAGTGTTGCTACTAGAAAGGTGATTTCTCCGAGAAGAAATAAGATATCTGAAAACTTCCAAATGCATTTTGATGGGGAAGAGTAGTACTTTCATATGCCGCAACGAGTTTTATGCAGAACAATTAATTCGCGGTGTAATAAAATCCCTAATATAGCGAAAAACCGTGTTTTTTGCATTTTTAGGTCAGGGTAGCTCGAAAAACCTGATCTGATGAAGCAATTCTGAGGTCGAATTCGGATTGAGTGCACCAAAAAACGGACTGTGCTTCCTACTGAGTACAACTTAGCGATTCAAGACAAACGCGAATCGCTTTTTCTGCACACACGTCGCTACTGTAGCGCCTTAGGGATTTCCCTGCAGCATGTGTGCTACGCCTGATGCTCAGATTAAGTCAAAAACTCAAAATATATCATTTTTTTTTTAGGTAATAACATAGAATTGTCCTTTAGTTTTAAAAACAGAATGTTGTCATTGTTTAAAAAAATTACCAGAAATGATATGTGTACCAAAAGATGCGGACTGGCTTGGAGATTATATTTACAATTCGTCCACGGTTTTTTTGATTTTACATCGTGCAGAAATGTTTACTACAGTGCCGTGGAAGAATGTCCGTGGTTAAAGGTGAGTTACGTTCGACTTCTATTGCATAACAAGTCTTGACGATTGCACTCATCACATAAGTGTGACAATTAGCCTATACCCGCTGCACACTATACTTTTTCTATCACTGCACCACTGCGTAAAATATCATATAAAGGGTGTATTGATAAGGCCTAGCATAAAAAGAACAAGCAGCTCTTAAAAACAAAAATTGTTTGCTCAACCTAACATACTTATGATGGGTTTGTGATTATTGTGCAAAATCATGAATTTAGAAAGTACACGTATGTTTTCAAAATAATTTTAACTCTCAAGACTCTATAATATCACAAAATATCAAGGATTTATCCACTAAAACGATTCCGTGTATGTTAAATTCACGAATTGCTTTGATGAAATTTTTAGGCTCTTTACATGGATGCCGCCATCTATATTCCAGCCGAGTTAGGACAAATTCAAGATTTAATCATAGAAAAACAACTGAGACTTCATGTTACTCCCGAAGAATTGGACATTTTACGAAGCTGAGATAGCATAAGATGATTTTGCGATTTGATTTATATAGGTATATCATTTATTTAATTTATAAGAAATAAAACAAACTTTCCGTGCTTTATTATGTGTGCTCTTTTTATTTCATGGCAGATGGTTTACTTCCAAAAAATAGTTAATAACGTATCTTACTTGAACTGGTGTGCATTAAATAAAATTTCTCTAGCATACCGCGATATACCGATTTGGAGCCAGAATTACCCGCTCAGCCTATCCTTTATTCTATTCTGGTGAGCAAAAAAACCTACGAAATCGTTTCATTTAATACCGATCCTTAAATTTAATTTCCAAACAGTGGTATTATTTTTGGTATCATTAGAATGCTGATTTTCTACTCTTTCCAATAATATCAAAAATATTTGGATTTCTAAAAAGTTTTATTGATTAAAACTGTTTTACCAGGTGTACAAGTATGAAATGCGGATTTTTTTTCTAAAAAACATGTTAAATTCGGAAGAATGATAAAAAGTGCTTTATTCAAAGTATGCTCCATCGCTTGTTATACAACGGATACGGAAAGAGCCAAGTCTGGTGAGTAAGCCGCATGGGGTAGAACTTCCCAGCCGAGTGCTTCCAACGTGTCGCAAACTGGTTTTGCCGTATGTGATGGAGCATTGTCATGAAGAACTTGGTGTTACCTTTTTAGATATTCTGGCCTATTTTCAAGCAGCGAACGATTCAAATCGGTCAATTATTGTTGGTAACGTTTAGTATTAACCGTTTCCCCAGGTTTTAACAGCTCATAATAGACCGAGCCCCTCTGATCCCACCAAACACAGAGCATCGTCTTTCTGCCAAAGCGATTCGGTCTTGCGGTCGATGTGGATGGCGCGCCTGGGTCTACTCATGATTTTTTGCGCTTGGGATTCTCAAAATAAATCCACTTTTCATCCCCTGTAACTATACGATGCAAAAACGACTTCCTTTTGTACCGAGCGAGGAAAATGTCACACGTATTTTTGCGCTTTTCCATTTGCCTGTCATTCAGTCGTTCAACTCATGTGGTACCCATCTACCGGTCTTCTGAATCTTTCCCATCTCTCGTAGCCGATTGGAAACAGCTTATTGACTAACGCCCAATTGCTCGGTAAGTTGTTTTTGTGTTTGAGAATCATCTTCATCCAACAATGCTTGCAATTCCACATCTTCGTATTTTTTTGGCGATTTTCCACGTTCCCTGTCTGCAACATCGAAGTCACCACTTTTGAAACGCCGAAACCATCGTTTACACGTATCTTGCGATGGAGCATGTTCACCATAAGCTTCTCGAAGTAATCGGTATAATTCAACAGCAGTTTTCTTCAAATAAAAACAAAAAATTAATGCTGTCCGCGAATGCTCTTTGTTCGGTATAAATTTCGACATATTGAAACACAACACAACACTATGCACACACTTTTCCAATTTATCACGCGCGTCTGACACTTGTTGATGACACAACAAAGTGGCGCAGTGTCAAATCTTTATAGCACAAACTGCATTGGTGCACCATCTGTTGTCTGAAATCCGCATTTCATACTTGTACACCTGGTACTTAATAGAATCGTTGCTGCTTGTTCAGCAACGTACTCGTTGCGCACTATTCATCCCTATAAAAACACATACAACTACATTTTCCTATCGTTCCTTTGTTGGAACTTGAACCGTCAACATCTCTGCTAAACCTGCACACTAATTACGTCATCGGAAAATGGATACCACTCCAGAAAAAATGGCACAAGTCGGTGCCTTATTGCAAGAAGGGCATAGCTAAAGTGAAGCTAACCTAACTCCAAAGAGACCAGCTAATGGACCCAAATTGACAGCAGCCCATCGACAAACGCGATTCAGATTTGCCCGAGAACATGTCGACTGGAGCAATGGTGCTTCGTTTTATTTTCAGACGACTCCCGAATGTGCCTACATGGCAATGATGAAAGAGGATGGAAGGAGGCCTGAGGAGCGCTGTGCGCAGTGCTGCATTATTGAAACGGTGGCCCATGGAGAAGGTTTTGTCATGGTGTGGCGAGGCATCTCACTGGATGCGAAAACCGATTTAGTTTTCGTGAGTGATAAGATTCGTAGCGGTATTTTAACTGCTCACCGGTACATCGAGGAGATCCTGCAGGAACACCTCGTTCCTTACGCTGGGTTTGTTGGCACTAGCTTCGTGTTAATGCACGACGGTGCCAGGCCACATGCTATGCGATCGGTGCAGCAATACCCGGTGGAAGTGGGAATACCCACATTAGACTGGCCTGCGCTCAATTGACCTCAATCAAGCACATGTGAGATGAGCTCTGAAGAAGGATACAGCCAGAAATCTAGCTCCTGTATCGCTGAGGGACTTAAAGGTTGTGATGGTGGAAAAGTGGAGAAGAATCCTAAAGACAGTGGTGAAAAAGCTCATCTACTCGATGAAAAACCAGCTGGAAGCTGTAATAAGGGCTGGGGGGGGGGGGGGGGTAATTCAAAATATTGATTTTGGTTTTTATCAATAAATTTAATTGTTAAACCTAAAATTTGTTTAATTTTTTCTTCCTCTTACCTCTATATTCAATCCTTGTTTCCCCTTTCATTTTAATAATCGGTAAAAAGCATTTTTTATGGGTCTAGCACACGTGCTACAGGGAAGTCCCTAAAGCGCTCCAGGAGCGGCATGTGTGCGGAAAAACCGATTCACGTTGTTCTTGAATCGCTGTAAATTGTACTCGGTGGAAACACAGCCCTGGGCAAATTATTCCAAAGGGATGATGTTCTCCATATAAAAGACTGTTTGAAAAGCGTTGTACGCGGAGTAACAAGCTGAACTTCATACGGATGTGAAGTATTAGCGCGACGTGTATTTCTAACATGCACCGCTCTAGCAAGAATCAAGCGGGCTACATCCTTCGAACACTTTCCATGAAAATACTTGTAGAACAGACTCAAGTCGCCAATTGTTCTTCGATGTTCCAGTGAATCAAGGCCGCTGATCAGTTCCGGGTTTCCAATCAGACGAACAGCTCTTCTCTGAACAGAATCCAACAAATGCAGTGTGTGTTTGGGAGCGGAGCCCCAAACATGGGAGCAGTATTCCATAATTGGTCGAATTTGAGCTTTGTAAAGAATTAACAGTTGTTGTGGAGGGTAAAGCTTTCTGGTTCGAAATAATATTCCCAACTTTTGAGAAGCTCTCCTTGCTATGCCTGCAACATGTTTATGCCAAATTAACGCCCAACAAATTGAGTGACACTGCTAGGGGAATGGATTGCCCCGACATGACTATGTTGGGTTCCGCAACGTTAACTTTTTTAGAAAAAACTGCCGCCTGGGTTTTTGTAGCGTTAAATTCCACTTGGTTACTGTCATCCCAAGATAGAATTTCTTCCAGGTCTGTTAAGTTGAACGGCCTCCTGCTGTCTACGGATATTCGCCTGAGTAGCCGATATCCGAGCGTAATGTCATCTGCAAAGCTGTATATTGGATTCCGGGTCTTTTCCAGCAGGTCGTTAATGTAAATGAGAAAGAAAGTATGAAGCCTTGGGGCACACCGGCGTTGATAGTGAAGGTGTTAGAAAGAAATCCGTCGACCGCCACTTGTAAAGAACGCTCTCTGAGGAAACATGAGAGCCACAAACAGAACTTTTCACACATACCATAAGAGCGTAGCTTAGCCAACAGTCCATCGTGCCAAACACGGTCGAATGCCTTGGATATGTCAAGAGCGACCGTTCGAGATTCTCCATAGTGTTCAATTGCGCTGTTCCAAACATGTGTTACATAAGTCGGAAGATCTCCTGTTGATCTATGTTTAGGAAAGCCATATTGGTGATCGATAATAATGTTGAATCCGTCAAGATATTTTAGAAGATGCTGATTAATAACCTTTTCCACGACTTTCAATACTGAAAGCGGTGTGACTAGTCTGTAGTTATTTGGCAAGGTCTAGGGAATTTGGTATCATTAGAAAGAGAATAGAATGGGCTTTCAGATGATACTAATATTCGTAAAAATATATGAATACTAAATTTTAGAATCCGTGTTAAATGAAGCCAAATAGTGTGAGTCGATTTTTTTGCTTAGTGGTTTAACACTCTTCCTCTCCTTTATTTTTCGCTCGTAACTGATCGAACTTGCCGGTAACCTCAGAAAGAAGTTTATAGTTATCTGAATATTTAAATGTAAGCAAGGAAAATACACTTATTTTATCTGAATTCTGCATTATTAGTTTTTTACGAAAAAATGTTTGAGAGAGATCATTGTTTCCGTCTATAGGCCGGTTGAAATTAAAGCACTCTGGCATCGTGGTCGAAATAATTGAACGTCTGAAACGAACACTGTTTATAATTCTGTGATGGGTGAAGAAGTTTTAATGTTTTCTTTCTTTTAACATTGATTATTTAAAGAAATGCCGAGCCACCACGTTAAAAAGTTGAATTGAGTGCCAAGTGTTAATAATAAGCGACACCTGTTGGTCAGTTTAGTATCCTATCGCGGAGAATGTAAACTTGTTTTTAAGAATTTTTAAAACCTAAATATTTAATTTGTACCGAAAGATCTTTATTACATGGGGTAAAAGGTCCCGAAACTTTTGAACAAAAAACAATGTTTTTGGCAAAAAGCTTCAACATAGTTTCCTTTAAGAGCGATGCACTTATTCCAGCGATGTTCCAACATTTGGATACCTGTCATATAATACTATTTGTTGAGCTCTTTAATATAAGCCTCAGTTTCCCAGTCGATTTCTTCATTAGAGCCAAATCTTTTTCCCTGAAGCCACCTTTTCAAATTTGGGCAAAGCTCATAGTCGCTGGGGGGCAGATCTGGTAAATACGGCGGATGAGGAGGCAATTCATAGCCCAATTGGCCATCATCGATTTTATGGAGTTGTAAGCGGGTGCATTATCTTGGTGAAACAATACTTTTTTCTTCGCTAAATGCGGCCTTTTTTTCTTAATTTGACCATTCAAACGGGCCAATAAATCAACGTAATATTCTCCTGTGGTCGTTCGCCTCCTCTCAAAATCGTATTATTCCACGCACATCCCAAAAAATACTTGGCAAAACCTTTCCAGCTGTTTGTGTTTTTGGACGCTTTGATCGGCTTTCGTGCGGTTCCAGCCACTCTGCGGACTCCCTATTGAACGCGGGCGTCCGCTGAGTGGCTGAACTGATAGATCCATGTTTCGTTCACTGTTACGAATCGACGCAATAACTCCTTTGCATTACACTGAATCAGTGCTAAACAGCGTTCAGAATCGTCGATACGTTGTTTGATGTCATGAAAATTTTACACGAATCTTCTAAGGGGTGACACTACCTGAAATTTTTTTGTTCATGCTACCGGAAAGTCTCGGAACTCTTCACCCCACGTAAGTATTTGTTCGCATTTATGATAAAATTACTTTGCTGCCACCATGATGCTCTCGTTACACCGAAATGCTAGAATTAAAATATGTATTTAAAAAGAATCAACCAACCAGCCAAGTGCAAGTTAGACTTGATCAATTAGTGTTCCGTACGTTGATTATTTTTTAAATCAAAATGAGTTTTCAACAAAACTTTGTTTCCGATCTTTGTTGAAAACTGATGACCTTGAAATTTTTGTTTTGTATATACCAGATGAATTATTAAAAGTCACTCGTGATAAATTTCGTTCAATCTACACCGTGTGGAAAATATTCCTGAATTTTTTCAAAATTTGCGGAATCAACCGATTTTGTAATACTTCTTTGTACTGATCTTGCCTCATTATTCCTTTGACGACGTACAGACGTCCAGTGCCCTTGCCGCTGATGACTGACCAAATCATCACTTTGGTGGGATGTTTAACCGTCGGGACGACACAATCAGGATGAAACTTTTTTCTCCATGACGACGACGCACATACTGAGCTTTATTCTGCAAAATTTCGAATGTGCTTTCGTCACTGAAGCAGACCTGTCAAAAATAGGAAAAATATATAAACTTCCATGTTTATTTGCTTTATTTAACTGAAAATGATAATAATGTATCAATTATTGATTAAATTGCTGTATCTTACCGATCTCCAGAAGTCCACATCTTTGTCTTGCCATTGTTTGGCCCACTTCAGGCGCTTTGCTTTCATTGCAGCTGTTAACTTGGGCTTCCTGGCGGGGCGACAGGCCTTAAAATCTAATTCTTTCAATTTTCTTCGAACAGTGCGCTCAGAAGCATTTACGCTAGCATCCAGGAGTTGTGATTTGATTACCTTTGTGGTAGCAAATCTGTTTTCTACACAAATTTTCTTCAAACATCTCTCTGACCGTGGAGTGAAAATTGGTTTTTCTACCGCATCTTTTCTTTCTTTTCGGGCTTAATTCCTTCCCTGAGTCAATTTTCTTTTTTATGCGTCGTACACTAGCTTCAGAAACCTCCAATCTTCGTGATATTTCTCGGTTTGTAAATGTTTTTGCAATCACAAGGGCCTTCACTTCAGCTTTTTTACGTGGTGAAAGATCGCCTTTTCTACCCTTAATGAAAATAGTCCAATTACTTTTTTAAAACACTGCATACAAAATAAACTAATAACTGAGTAGTATAAAACTGTTAAACAAACAATCACAGTCCATAAAGCCACAGAAACACGTCCGTACCTGACTCGATTCCGATCGCGACTGATACAGGTTTATACTTGTTTACGTTCATGTATCACTTTGTCAACACAGTGTTGCCATATGTTAAAAATAAATACAAATATGTAGTCTACAACAATTCTTTTAAATAAAAATCAATAATATTGTAGTTTAAATATACCATTATTGCATAAAAACTCTTAAGAAACATAAAATTACTAAAAAAAATACAGTGCGTCTAATAATTTGGCCAGGGACTGTATATATATATATATATATATATATATATATATATATATATATATATATATATATATATATATATATATATATATATATATATATATATGTACCGGGTGTCCCATTATTCCGTGGACATAGAACTACCACGTATTTTTAGAATGAAAATAAGTCGACTGGACACAATTTACCTCTATACAAAAGTGCTTCGTATATCCGTTAGAGGGCATCAAAGTAAAAAAAATAAACACATTTTTTAAAATATTTTAAGAACCGATATTCCGATTTGAATGAGATTTAGGGTGCCCATGTTTTGCTAGGCGCTCTAATATTTGACTTTCACAAAAAAACCGAAAGGGTTCGAGAAGGGTGAAAACTACCCCCAACCCTACATAAATTCTAGTAGAAATGTTTTGCAACTTTAACGACGACTCTGAATTTTTTTTCATAAAAAGGTCCTTTTATTTACTTAATTTTTTGTCTCATGTAAAAAAACGCCACCTCGCATAGTTCTTGAGAAAAAAAATGTTTTTCCGATGCTAACCTACAAAACAATTTTCTTGTCACATCAACCGTTAAAATCTAGTAGGCGATAATAATCTAGTTGGCGAAAATGTGGAATGTTATGTCAGTGTCACAAATCATTTTTGACAATGAGCTTCATAAATTTTAAATTAATTAATGTTGGGGTTTATTTTTGATTGATAATTTGTTGTTGTTGTTGCTTGTTTTCCCTGTGAATATGGATATTCTTTTGATGAACAGACTGATATGTTGCTAGTACTTGGTTTTTGCGAAGGTAATTGTAGGAAAAGTGTTCGAGTGTATCAAGAGAGATATCCGAATCGACAAATTCCAAATCGCCAGACTTTTGCCAGCATAGAACGTCGACTTCGAAAAATTGGACGATTCCAACCCTTGAGAGTCAATGCTTTAAAACCGCGGCAAGCCCGAACACCTTTAGTGGAAGAAGCTGTTCTTGAAGTAGTCGAAGCAAGTCCAGGTATCAGCACTCGCAGGTTGGAACTTGAACAAAGAGTTAAAAAAAGCACTGTTAACCGGATTTTAAATGAACAACTCATTCGTTCATTTCAGGTTCAGCCCGTCCAAGAATGCCCATTGATCATCACTCACGTCTGAGATTTGTACGAAATGTTTTAGAATGCAGAGCAATTAATAGGCTATTTCACAAAAAAAAATTGTTTACGTATGAGTCATGTTTTACCCGTATGATAAATTTGCATAATACACATGTTTACGCCGAAGAAAATCCGCATGCAGTTACAGAAAGACATTTTCAACGAGAATTTAAAATTAACGTTTGGATGGGGATTGTTGGTAACTTTTTAGTTGGCCCATATAGGTTGCCTGATAACCTAAACGGAGATAGCTATCTACATTTTCTACAGTATTCTTTACCTGAATTATTAGAAGAACTGCCTCTGAATGTAAGAAGAGACATGTTTTTTATGCACGATTTTCCACCCCACTTTGCGCGTGCTGTAAGAAATTATCTGAACGAGAATTTTTGTGGTAGATGGATTGGTAGAGGTCAAGAAGCTCCAATTCAATGGCCACCTCGTTCCCCGGACCTTAATCCTTGCGATTTTTTCATATGGGGAGCGTTGAAAACAAAGGTATACGAGGTCCAGATAAACAACGCCCATCAACTATGGGATAGGATTCAAAATGCTGCAAATACATTAAATAATAATGATATTTTAGAGAGAGTTTCAATTTTTTTGCGCCGTATTGTTATGTGCAGGAACGAAGGTGGTGGTCATATTGAACAACTTTTGTAAAAAATACTATTACCTGTGTTAAATAAAACTCGTAATAATAATTAATATCATACTTACTTGTTTAATTTCACCAACTAATTTTAATTATAAGTAAAATGCTTGTTAGTCTTTTTATTTTGGCGTAAATCATTAGCCAGAATAATTTTGTACAAGAGACAAAAAAATGAAGTAAATAGAAGGACCTTTTTATGAAAAAAAATTCAGAGTCGTCGTTAAAGTTCCAAACATTTCTAGTAGAATTTATGTAGGGGTGAGGGTAGTTTTCACCCTTCTCGAACCCTTTCGGGTTTTTTGTGAAAGTCAAATATTAGAGCGCCTAGCAAAACTTGGGCACCCTAAATCTCATTCAAATCGGAATATGGGTTCTTAAAATATCTTAAAAAAATGTGTTTTTCTTTTTACTTTGATGCCCTCGAACGGACAAACGAAGCACTTTTGTATAGAGGTAAATTATGTCCAATCGACTTATTTTCATTCCAAAAATACGTTGTAATTCTATATCCACGGAATAATAGGACACCCTGTATATATATATATATATATATATATATATATATATATATATATATATATATATATATATATATGTATATATATATATATATATATATATACATACATACATACATATATATACATACATACATACATATATAATATATATATATATATATATATATATATATATATATATATATATATATATATATATATATATATATATATATATACATATATATATATTTTTTTTGAACTCGTATTTTCACAAACTTTGACATACCACTCGATGACCTAGTAAAAAATTGTTCTTTTCACTTCCGATTTTACCCTCAAAATTAACCCTTTAAGTCAAAATTCAACTTCTAAAATTACACAGCTCTGACTGGGCCATCAATTGCTATATTAGTGCCAAATTTCAACTTTCTGTGTCAAATAGTTTCGGAGAAAATCGGATGACGGACAGACAGACAGCGAAGTGATCTTATAACTGTTCCCTGCGGAACATTAAAAAAAGGCAGATACTTTTTTTTTTTAGTTTTTGGCATCGCCATTCGCCAGCACAATCTTATTATTTACCATATGCAAATCTATTATGGATGAACACAACACCCAAGCAGATAGGCGGAATCGAACCGCCGACCACTGGATTCACAGCAGATTTCATTGCCTACTGCGCCAGTGGTCCCGCCAGATACCTATACTTTCTTACATTCACCCTAGAATATAATGTCGCTTCTAGAGAACAGTTATAACTTCCTGTTTTGAAAGTTTCCATAAGTCGACATCATTTGTCTTGTTGTAATGAGCTTTGAACGAAACGAAGTTATAATGGTGGTGACACAATAAAACTACTACAATATAATACATATCTTAATTTATTTATTCCAACATCACTATTTCTGACTTAATTAAAAAAAATGAAAAAAAAAAAATAGTAACAGCCAAACATTAAAAATTATTACTATATTACATATTGTATTATAAATAAAAAAAGTGGGGGTAATTAATCATACACTTTTAATTAGTAAAAAAGGATAGTATGATTGTATATGTAACATTATAGATTCTCATCTGTAAATAGGTAAAATGTTAATACAGTTTATTTGATAAACAAAATTAAATGATTTTTTATTTAAACGTTTTGCCCTAGCAACTGAAGAGTCAACTGGCTGTTTCAAAAAGAAGATTTTCACTAACAACAGTTTTGTAAGAGTTGTAAATTAGGCATTTTCTTCACATTGGTTAATTTTTATTTTTATAATAATATAACTGAATAAAAATGAAATTATTCGCTTTTTGCCATTCGCGAGAAACAAGCTCAAGAAAACTGCCTATGTCCCTTCTTAGGCTGAACTCTCAACCTATCAGAAAATATTAAAACGCAGTGGTTTCCCCTATACTATCCTCGTTTTTTAACATCCATTTATTAGATAATAATACCCTTTATGTTATATATATATATATATATATATATATATATATATATATATATTTATATATATATATATATATATATATATATATATATATATATATATATATATATATATAAAAGAGAGAACAGACGAAAACCCTGCTTTTTGTAAGGTGCGGGCTTTTAGAACTATGGACTACCCGAGGTCGTGCCATCCATGAATCACAAAACTAGGACATCCATGTCCATGCAAGATTATTTATTAAACTCAACTTAGGTGAAGAGAGGCCAATTACAAACACAGTATCAGCAGAAGAGATTTAAAAGGCATACAGCCAAAAGTTTCAGTAACCAACAAACCTCAGCGCCATCCGGTGTGAAACCGCCAAGACTTTTAATTCAAGGGCAAAATACATAAGTTTTGACAGCTTTGTACAAAATGGTGCTAAGGCTTGTTGGCTACCGATACTTTCGGATATATTCGTTTGATATCTCTCTTGTTGATCCTGGGTGGTTCCGATTTACCTCCTCACCTACGGTGGCTGACGAGCTCTGATATAGAGTGAAACATGCATTTCCCAGTTTATCCAGTCATAAATTGAATGCCCATACTGCAAGACTACGGTTTTTTATCCGCGAAAACCGTTATACATTTTTTCTTTTCTTCATATTCTCTCACAGATAACATATATATATATATATATATATATATATATATATATATATATATATATATATATATATATATATATATATATATATATATATATATATATATATATAATCTATACACATATACATAAATCTCATAAGGGACATGGTTAGTTGACAAAACGAATTTTAGTGTGAACTAATGTCATATTATTAGGAATCTTAAGAAGTTATAAAATTATCCCTGTAATAAACTTGCATTTGCCAACGAAAAAAAAATTTCTCTCTTCTATTTTTGCTTAAAAACTATCAGGCCACAATTGTAACTAAATGCTACTTGTCCGGCATTTTTACTTATTTATATTTAATCATTTAAATTTAACTATCAAATAAAAACTGTACAACATCAGATAGATTAATAATATGACTATTTTACTATAAAGGGGAATAGACAAATATCTTACGAACATTCTCGTAAATTATTACTTATACACAGTCATATATTACAGTAATTACATCATGAAAGTAATAAAGGTTGGAAAAAAGAATACTAAAGTAAAAACAAATAACAAATAAATTAAACTATCTTTTAGCACAGTTAAACATTGAAAATATCCTATTATTGCTAAGAAATAGACGGCTAGAAAGAAATTACGATATTATCAACGCTGTGTATATAAATTAGTAAAAAATACTAGTAGTAAATCTAATATAACATAAAAACATTTTTTCTTTTTTCGTTATACACAATTTTTTTTAAAATGTTCTTTTGGAGGCACCAAAATTTTCACAACGAAAACAGTATCTTCAAAGGATTCAGACTGTTGTTTTTTTTGTTTGCTGAAATGGTGGTGTATTTAAAAAACATATTGGGAAATAGAAAAAATTGGTAGATTTTTTTTGTGAAATATTAGTTACTAACTAAACAGTTCTATTTACTTTTCATTTAATTAACGAGCAAAACGGCTGGACATCAACGCTAACACTGATAATTTTCATCGTGCAATAACCAAGTAGCTTATAGCAAAAAACACACTAAGGGACATCCACGGATGGCTGGCTTTAATAAAACTTAGATTAGAGATTAGAAGAGATCTAGATCCAGGAGTGGACAAACTGGCTGAGAGGAAGAAAAAGAAGACACTATATCTAAATGGAAATAATTTTGTAAACTATACAAAGTAACTACTATACAAACGCAGTAAAAACAACAAAGCAGTTTTTAAGGTCATATTCTACCTTTTAATATGAATATTAGGGGTTCAAAATGCGTCCTTTGTTTTTTCAACATTTAAAACAAATTTCAATAAAATTTATTGTGGAAAGAAAAACATTTTTGGAAGTATCATGAGTAAAAACATTTTAACTGGCTAACGGGACATCTCTGGTCATATATATTCTGGTGAGCTATGAGCTGGTCTAGCAGCCCTCGAAGGGAATATGTTAGTTTTTGGGACACCCTGTATGTATATATATATATATATATATATATATATATATATATATATATATATATATATATATATATATATATATATATATATATATATATATATATATATATATATATAATGTTATATTTTTAAAAAATTATTTAGTGAAATTTGTTTGACATAAATAATTAATTTTCTTTCCGAATCTACCAACTTTTTCAAAAATAAATCAAATGAAAATTATCAAATATATCTTAATGATTATTAAAAAACATTTATATAAAGTATACCTATGTAGATGTCTTTTTGAAATGTTAAGATATATAGGTACCTAAACTATAAAGATTAAATGATTCTAAGGCAACTAACCTTAAATTTTTTTCATCTCATACCATAGTTTTTTCAGACTAAGTTGTCAAAAATATTTTCTGCAGTCTTATCCTCGCCTAGTCGATTTTTAATTATTCTATTTATTATTTTTTTTAATACAGTAAGATTAGTAGATTTTTCAAATTTTTCTCTAAACCATGCCTAAAGATTGGACATTTCTTAAGAGTAAGTAAATAAACAGCTGAAACTTGGAGAAATAAAAAAATACTATAAGATTACATGTTTGTAACATTGACAATAATTCTTTCTGCATACAATCTTCTTTTCTTTCCAGTTCCATAACCGACATCAGAGCATTTATTGTTTTTAAGGTTACAACTCTCCTAAACACATTACTAATTCTTTGCTTGTATTATGCTTATATTTTTGCTTAATTTAGAAGCTGCCAAACTTCTATTAATTTTTTACCACTCGGTTAATATTTTTATATCTCTAAAATAGTACCTACAACTAGTTAGTAAAAGTACACAGTTCATAATATTTTTATTTTCAATTTAAGATTCATTACAAAGTAAAAAACAACGTGCTTATTTCTTCTAAACTGTAACAATTGTCACTTTGTAAACGAAAATACAGATTTTATAACCATTAAATCGTCTGGTTTAAGACAATTTTGATAATAAGGCTCGTTAAGAAAATAGCAAAAATAATTCGTATTCAATAAACTGTTTTTCACTAAAATGACATGTTTTGAAGTAAATGCCTAACGAACTTCGCCAAGTTTTTTTTAGGAAATTGGGCTAAAGTGCTTGAATTGGTAATACAAAGTTTATATTAGTCTAATTAGCTACCGTAGCCTACAACTTGCTCCTGTAGCGTTTTCAATTATAGTTTGTTAAAAACTTAGCATTTCTGAATAACCACTATGATGAAAATTCGCTTGAGAATTGCCGTTTATATCGCTTATAATCAATTATTATTACATGCCAAATTAGAGTTGTTTCGCTAAAATACAGCGACTAAACAGACAAGAGGTTGACACTGTGTGTTTTGAACAATTATTAAGCAATAATGTCTATATTGTTGAGGTTATGTGCAGTTCTTAGAACAGCAATATTATAAAATTTAGGCTTTACGTGTCATCGTCACCTGAATGGGTTTAGTTTTCGTCATCTTCCCGACTATTCATTCTGAAATTCTTTTTTAATATTATTATTTTACGTTAGATTCTTAACTTTTCTGATAGAAAACGCGTCAATTACCATTAATAATCAAGTCTAGATTTGTTTTACAGTGTGTTATAAAAGTTTGACGTCGGAACACCATTCGCTTTAACGGTAACTTGCAAAAATGAAGTCTATATTTAAGTAAATTTTTAATTAAGAAGGGGACCACCATTTTACAATACTTTAAACAAAAAGCGCAACAGAGATATCGATAACAAACAGAATTTGGCGAGATTAAGTGTCTGCTTTAATCCCACCAAATTCGGATCTCTATACACATTTTCCCTGCACTCTTTTGTTTACAGTGTTGTAAGAGGATGTTTCCTTAATTACAAACGCCCATAGGTCTTAAGTCAAAAAGTAGCAAATGACAATCAAGTAATTTCGGTTATAATATCACAAACAACAAGCAAATACAATTTTAAAAGAACGTGTCTGAATGTAGAATTATATCATATATATATGTATATGTATATATATATATATATATATATATATATATATATATATATATATATATATATATATATATATATATATTCCTTTTTGTAACAACTATATTCTTTTTATAATTTTCTTGGGTTTAACGCTCATGAAATTAAAAGACTTGTTTTATATCATAGTATATATTTGTGACAAAAGGTTTCGACCATACATTCTAGTCTTCATCAGTTGTTTAATCTGTTACTTGTTTTAAAATACTATACACATATAAATTAAGAATAAACTAAAACGATATATGAGAACATCACATGGAACATTTTTCATGAACAGTTACATGCAATACTAATACCAAATTCAAATGTTCCATGTGATGTTATCATGTATTGATTAAATTTGTTTTTAATTTATATGTGTATTTAAAATCAATAACAAATTTAACAAATGTTGAAGACCAGAATGTATGGCCGAAACGTTTTGTCATAAATATATACTATGATATAATAAAGACTTTTAATTTCATGAACATTAAACCAAAAAAATTATAAAAAGTATATACATATATATATATATATATATATATATATATATATATATATATATATATATATATATATATATATATATATATATATATATATATACATATATATTCCAAATAAATTATTTTTTACAAAACAAAAATGTTTATGGCAACCAGGATTTGACGGCATTAAAAATAAAGAAAATGTTTCCCGCCAAATTCTAGTTGTTATAAGCATCTTCCTTGTGTTCTCTTTTCGCAGTGTTGCCAAATAAGGGTCTCCCTTTAATTAAAAACGCAATTACCAATCCTCATTAATAATAAACTTGAAAGTGCTGGAAGCGGCGAGATAAATCAGACTTTTGTAATCAGCTCATTGTAGTTGTCAAGTCAAGCTCGTAAAAATAATTTGAACTATTAAGTTGTTTTCTGTATCTGTTTTTGTTTATTGTATAATTTTGTGTTTATTAACGAAGAAAAGTTTATTAATTTGTTTTTAACTTATAAAAGTGCAAAGAAACGGTTTCTGTTATTGATCCAAGAAACAATACAATATTATAATTATTTAGAGAAAACTGATTAAATCAAAATGATTTGTGCTAACAAAAAGTAAACAGTCCTATTTTTTTAAAGTTTAAAGATAATGCCACTATAGAAATTTTTAAAAAATCAACATTTTTTGGCTTAAATGATGCTTTAGGAACTTAGAAATAAGGTATAAAGGAATTTATGAGGATAAGAAGGTTATAAATGTGTATTTTATCAAGTGTACGTAATTAACTCGCAGCGCTCTCCAAACTCTCCGAGTCTTCATGCTTCGCGCTGCTTTATACCTTGCTGAATATTGAAAAAATCTATTTATCTATAGAATTTGAGTTCATCTAGCATCTATCAACAAAAATCAATTTAGAAGGCCAATTATATGGCGCAGGCATCGAACTGACACAAGAGAAGCGCTTTTCAGCTTACAGGTTCTTATTCAGTGCTGTAGAGACATGAATAAGGATGTATATCTGTATTTCATAGATTACACTAAAGCTTTGGATAAAGTTAAGCACGATCGACTGCTAGAAATACTCCATCAGATCGGAATCGATTCCAGAAAAATAGCTATCTCTACTGGGGACAGTCGGCTAGAGTGAAAGTAGGATCTGCGTTAACTAAGAATATTGATATCAAGAAAGGTGTGCGCCAGGGTTGCATTTTGTCTCCCCTCCTCTTTAACATCCACTCCGAGGAGGTATTTAAGATAGCGGTGGAAGAAAGTACTGAAGGCATAAAGATAAATGGAGAAACACTTAATAACATAAGATATGCTGACGATGATACAGTAGTACTCGCTAGCAGCGTAGATGAGCTAAATAGCTTGATGGAAAAGTTACAAAGAACAAGTGAAGATTATGGGCTAAGCCCAAACTTCGCCCAACCAAATGGATGTTTATAAGTAAAAACCAACAACCAGCAAGACAATTAATACTAAACAACCAGAGAATTGAACACGTAGAATCTTACACCTATTTGGCAACAAGAATTAACTCAGGATGGGACCAGGCAACAGAAATACGTGTGAGAAAAGAAAGAACAAGAGCATCTTTAATAATATGAAGAGCATATTTACCTCCAACAGTATAACCCTACCTCTTAAAATCAGACTGCTCCAATGTAATATATTTCCGGTACTGTTGTATGGAGTAGAAGCGTGGACAATGACCGAAATGCTCATGAAAAAGGTCGAGGCCTCTGAAATGTGGGCGTACAGACGTATTTGCGAATATCTTGAACAGACCACATCACTAACGAAGAGGTACTGCGGAAAGGAAAGAGAGATGGGAAAATCTATTAAGAGAAGAAAGCTGGAATACCTCGGACATCTTATGAGGCACAATAAATATCGGATACTTCAGTTAATAATCCAAGG
The DNA here is from genome assembly GCA_019049505.1 of Pachyrhynchus sulphureomaculatus. NCBI lineage: Eukaryota > Metazoa > Arthropoda > Insecta > Coleoptera > Curculionidae > Pachyrhynchus > Pachyrhynchus sulphureomaculatus. Next base: position 75,132,407 of record CM032452.1, on the reverse strand, counting down.
AAAGATAGACAGCAGGAGAAGACCCGGAAGAAGAAGACACTCTTGGCTCCAGAACTTGCGCCATTGGTTCGGGCTGTCATCTGCCCAACTGTTCAGATCTGCCGCAAATAAAGTCAGAATAGCCATGTTAATAGCCAACGTTCGTAACGGATATCCCAGATTAGAGGTATCTAGAAAATTTATACATGTTAACTTTAAAACACGTTCTCAAAATTACATTTTTCAAACTGGCCGGATACATAACTTCTTCAAATTATCACCGACTTATTTGAAATTTTAATTGTACCTTCAAAATTACATTATCTAGCGAAGTACATACGGATTTTTCAATTTGTTTCGAAATTTTTTTTTAAAAAACGCAAACATGTACCATTCATAAAAAAATCAATAATTTTTAATTTTTTCATGCACTTCCCGAAAAAATCTTATATAGAACACAAAAAATTTTGTACTTTGTTCCAGGTAAAAAAATTGGAGCAGAAATCTTTCCAGCCGCAAAGTCCTGTTTATAAGAGGCATTTTCCTTTACTGAGTACTGATGCCGTTGTAAAAAAAAATGTTTAAAAATTTGTAAATGTACTACTTTAAAGTACGTATAATAAAAGCATTTGATAAATTTTGGCATTACCCCTTAATTGAAATGAGTCTTTATTACAATTTTGCTGTATTTTCATCGATATACACCTTACAAATTGTATTCCTCGTTAGTTAAAGAAATGATGCCCCAGAATAAAGTAATTATCCAGTTTTTGCAACGAGGAAATATATAGCCTCAATTTGTTTCAAGTTATATACATTTTTACCATTAATTACATGGGTCTACAAAAAGAAAAAAATGTGTTATTCGGGGACAAAAGTATGTATTCTAATGTTCTGCTACTACCAGAATGCTCAAATGTCTTAAAATTTTCTTTTTTCGTGAAGTGTCTAAAAATAAGTTAAGAAAATAAATGCATGAAAATAATGTACTCTTTTTTAGAAAAGCAGACACGGGTAAATATTTTCTGATCAAATTCACATATCCCTATGTATTTTGATGCTCTGAAACCGAATTTGAAGTTTACTTTCACCTAGGACGTCGGTATATTCCTATAACATCAGAAAAACTCACGAAAAAAGAAAAATTGAGGACATTTGAGCATTCTGGTAGTAATGTATGAGCATTATCAGAATGGTAAGGTATGTTTCAGAACATCAAATCACATGTCTTCCATATGGTCTTTGTCCAAGAACAACACCTTTTTTATGTAGATCTATGTTATTAAAAATTATAGAAACTTTTAACAAAAAATTGTTTATCTAAGGAAAAATACTTAGACTAAGTAAACTTAATGAATTATTCATTCAGTACATGGCAGAGTAATCAAGGTAAAATGCATGTTTCTGTAACTCTGTGTTACCCATCGGTGAGCGGTTTATTTTGAACTTGCTTACATGTTTTTTTTTTTAAACGTAATAGAAATTTTGAGAAATAACAATATATCGATAAACCTATGAGCCTATATATACCATGACAGTTATATACTAAGCTTCTAATTTCCAATACAACTATTTTTAGATTAATTTAGCTATTTTCTTAGCGAGAATAAAATAAGACCAAATCGATAAATCACAATTTAGGAAACACACAGCTTTAATGGAAATTATTAATTGGAGGACAAAAAATAATAATATAAATTTACCTTCGTTTCAAACCACTTAAAATTTAACGAAGAATAAACTCTACAAAAATGTCCCAAATACTACAACGCAAGTATGAAATCTCAAGTACTAACAAGTTTGAGGTGTCAGCTACGAATACAAAAGTGCATAAAATGGTGATTTGTATCACTGCAAGGACATTTTTTGTGTGACGCCACGCTTTTAGTGTATGATTCTGTATAAATATTGCCGTTAGATTTAATTCCATTTACCCCTACCTCACCATAGTCACGCTACATCATGTTCTATAAGCGCCGTGTCTAAAACAATCATTCAGACCACTATACACCTACTTGGTTTAAATATTTTTATTAAGCGTTAAGATAATTTTAAGCTGTGTGTTTCCTATTATTTTTCACTAAAATTAGTGTTTTTATTTCTTTTCATTAATCCTAGAAATGAGTATCTGAAAACTTGCTTACTTCATACTACTTATTCATGTATTTATGTATAAAAATCAACGAATGAGGTAATGTAATATATTTATTAAATAAAAAAATCGTTTTTGTACCTATTTTTAATTTATAATGAAAATAATAAAATTAATTAACAACCGTCAGTTTATGGCCAAAAGTCAAGTAATCTTTACGTTCGTTGGTAATTCTGTCTCTGTTGATTAATTGTATATTTGTGTTTTTAAATAAACAAACTTTATCTTTATTTTCTAATATTGGTTTTATTATTTTTAAGACTCGATTGTATAAGAGTAGCTGAAACTCTGTTTTATTAAACTATGCGCATAGCTGCACCTCCCGTATAAACTACATTGTTGTCAATACGTGACTGAATGTGACAGCAGTATTTTAAATGGAAAAGTTCTAGCCACATCCAAAGTTTAAAAAAAC